>APFE031330770.1:185066-196090 GCA_000404065.3 Pinus taeda | reverse complement strand
GAATCCAGATTCATAAGTTTTGAGTACGGGATGGAACATCGTTGGTACACCGATATGCTACAAAGAATAGACCCGATAGTTTTATTATATAGATTTAATTTCATATCGGATCCGGGACATCGGAACTTTTAAACATGTGCCTCAAGTAAAATTGTGATTTATGAGCGGACACGATATCTTTTAAAACTGGATTTAAATATTGTATTGGGTCTGTGGTTGTATGGACATCGTAATATTGGCGAAGTAATTTTTGGAGAATGAGCGGGAAGGGAATATCGGAGGTCTTGCATTAGAGGTTTCTTATCAGGAAATGTTAAGAGCTAATTTCGATCAAATATTTGCGATATAGAGATTTTACGATACGGATGATCTAATTTTGGGTGGAAAGGTTCATCAGACATTAAAGGGAATGGGAAGATCGGGGAATGAGAGATATTTGGAATATGCTCATTTGAGAACCTCCAATATGTGAAAGGTGATATGAGACATGCCATTTTGTGGGTTCGACAATTTCTTGAGGTATTCAATTCAAAAAGAAAGCGACTAATTTAACTTTTCTTTTAAATAAATAACCATTTAATAATTTAATTAACTGTCAAAATATATGATCGGAAAGTAATTTTATCAGAACTTTCTTATGAAGAGAGTTATGAAATATAGTGATCTGACATGAATTTTCTGTTAATTTATTAAGACTTATCAATATTTCAATGATAGAAGAAAAATTCGATAATCCTCAAATTTAGACGAAATCATAAATACATCCCTGAACATGAAGCAAATTTAGAAAATGTCTCTATGTTTGCTTATCTTAAGTCTCCACAATCAAGTCAATTTATACCTGGAAAAAGAAACAAAAGAAAAACAAGAAATAACCTTTGAAAGAGTAAAACTAATAATAGATGGAAATGAACTTGTAAACACATACCTGGGAGAATTTTGATTGCAAATTATACCTGATGAATATTAAATTTCTCCCATGTTTAGTATCATTTACTTATTTTCTCTAAAAATTCTAAGTAATGAGTTTTCAAATTGCATCCACCCCAAATTTATATCGAAAGACAAGAGTGGTGAAAACAAACTCTTTTTTAGAAATACTTATGAATAAAAAATTGTCAAGTTGTAGCAAATTCTTGGAATTTCTTCTTGTATGATCAATGTAATGAAGTTTTGCAAAACAAGATAATTAAGGGGTTCACAAATATGTATGATCTAGCTATTCAAGAACTTTTAAAATGTTCTAGGTTGGTTTTCGAAAATGAAAGGGGATGCCCTGAAGAAATCAAATCCATTACTTGCTTTATTGAAAATCTGAAATAATGAAATAAATGTAGACAAAAAGAAATATAATCTAATTTAATTTATTCTTATTTCTAACTTAATGAAGGAAACATGACTAGGTATAGCCATACTTCCAATGTAACCATGTAAGCATTTTAATTCCTACATGCATGTACATGTCCAACATTAGTAATAAAAATACAATTGTAATTAAACCAAGAAAACTAAATCTGAAAAATGATACAGTTATTGCTAATATATTATTTACAATTACCTTCTCTTGAAATGTCCTTTCGAATTGAATTTCAATTGGATCATAGAAACCTTAATGAATTTCTATGAATGATTGGAACGGATTCAAAAGAAAATATAATAGACCAAATCGCATAAATGATCTTTTAGATACAATGGCCTGCATAAATTTGTTAGTGTTATGTGGAAGTGTTAAACTATTAACAATCTCTCGTAAAGGAAAACTTTCCAAATATTTTTCAAATGGGTCAATGAAAAATGGATGAAAATCGGTTAGATACAATGGAAGATTATTAATTGAGTTAGATTGTTGGTCATATTGTGAAAATAAACTCTCTTGTTGACATTACCTTTGAGACGATAGAAGTAATTGATAGGAAATGAACATTAATTGGAACTGGAAGAAAAATAGCTATTGATGTTCATGATTTGAACGTAAAACTTCATTTTCCCATTCAGGCAACACATTAACAGAGTGATTAATATTGAACTTCTTAATATGTCAGCACAAAGTATCTAAAAATCGAAAACTAAAAAAAAAAAAAAAATGAATTTAGACAAAATAAGTGAAGGAAAAATAACAAAATCAAATCGTAGCTTACACTAGTGTTATAACAAAATTGGGAATGATTTAAAACAATTTATTTTCACAAGAATTGGCCAGAATAATGGAATTTGAACGATTGCCAATACCAACTTGTGAATTAGAGAAGGGTTATGTCTGTGAATAGGAATGAGAGCTTGATCGTCAAATAAATTATGAATCGGAATAGTTTCTTGAATACTGAAATCATGAGAATGATTAATTATTTGAAAATTGGAACTATTTGAAACAATTTCTGAATTAGAGTGTTCTTCATTTTCACATGTGATTCGACTTTGATCATGAGGATTCAATTGTGAAGAAGACAAATCAATATCCTGAATGTCAAAGTGATTATCATAAATGACCTCACGACATTCATTAGAATTCCCTTCGATCTCATCCAGTGTATCAAAACAAGAAGGAATATAAATCACATGTTCATTAATGGTAGAAGAATGATCAATAATTAATTCTCTATCTTGATAAAAACTAATTGGCAAGTCATTAACATTAGCCTCTCCGTTTTCTAAAATAACATTAGTGCAAAGAGGGAATAAATTGTTATCAGCAAAAATATTAGGATAGAGATAGAAATGAGAATCAAAAGCAATGGATTTAAAAGTGTCTCTATTTGAGAATTCTTATGCATTATGTTCATTGTAAATTTCAGATTTGAGATCATTCATTTGTGTACTTGTGATTTCATGAATAATGTTGCTTTGCTATTATGAATTTGGCATTTTCTCATTATAAAAGAATTCAGAAATTTGTACACCATGTTGTGTGTTATTGGAAACTTTAATTACCTCTTGTACTTGTTGATTTATTTTCTAATTTTCTGAAATTAACGCATACTGATTTTCATATTTCAAAACTGTATTTTCTTCAAGATTGTTGCTAATATCTTTTTGTATTTGAATAGTAAAATTCTCCAAGCTTTGTGATTGAGATTTGCTGACATATGAAAGTGCATCCTGATCATTATTAATACTGTAGGGAGTTTGCACTAAATTAAGAAATTGATCTTACATAATAGAGGCCACTTCATCATCCTTTGTTTGCACCTCCATATTGGAATTCTCAATTATGTTAATGAAATTGGAATGAGATTAAGCAAAGCTTGAAATAATTTTGCATGGATTATGAATGGGAGGAAGAGAGAAATTATATTCAAACCAATCTAATAATTCATCTTCCAAAGGTTTTTCTTTAATTCTAAATCTCAAGCAAGTTAAACAAAATCGAATGGTAAAATCAATCAAAGACTCATTTTCAAACCTTCGTAAATCTTTGATTTCGTCATATACATGTTCATAGTTATAACAGTGAAAATTACAAAGGAACATTATAACAAATTGATCTCAGTTGTGAATTGAGGCAACTTGAAGCAGTTGACACCAACTTTTGGCTTTTGCCAAGAATGTAAGAGTGAAAATTCTGCATAAAATTCCTTCATCAATTCCTTCAAAAGTATAATTTGAAAATTTTGAATAAATTGTAAAGCATGATTAAATGCATAAGTATTTATCTTACCATTAAATTTTACCCGAGACAAGAGTCTTACCACTTCGGGTGGAGTATTGGAAGATGCACGTCCAAAAATACAACTCCAAATTGGAAGTTTAAGAGGATCCATTGTGATTAAATAAAATGTTAGAATTCAAAGAATCGAATAGGCAACAATTTTTAGGCCCTCGTTCTAGCACCAAAATGTTGAAGCCTCAAAATTCGTTGCAACAACATTGGGGATGACCACCTAGTCTGGACCGTAAAGCAACTCCTTGTCCATTTGGAATGGTGGTTCCAACTAGTTTATCTAGGTCTGATTACCTTCTCTCAATTTCCAATGCTCAAAATATGACTTTCATCCACCAATAGAGAAGAGACATTAGATCAGCCCTCCTGTTGATCAGGCAAGGAAGTGATCCTTAAGTTGATCTGGGGCTCAACCAAGACACAACTAAAGTTTGTCTCTTTGGGAAGAGGACTTTTAGGAATGTAGAATTAATCTATATGAAAAATTACTCTAAAATGCAAGCACAAGGAACTAAATCCTAATCCTATCTCAATTAGGCATATTTAGATCTAACCCAACCAAGAGCAAGATATTTAAATGAATGGGATTTAAATATGTCTAGCTTATAATGAATATCAAGCTAACAAAGTAGTTCAATTAACCGACATTATGAATACCAAAACGCATTTTATTCATAAACCTCTTAACTGAAATAATCAACCAACACCATCTAGGAAGTAGTTCACAAAATGATATTGATTGTTTAATCAGTAATTTGAATAATTAAACAATAATATGAGGAAATAGTTCACAGCATATCATTATTCGTTAAAGCAATATTAAAAGATAGATTTCTGAGTAAATAGTTACTCAGACATCAGAATTTAACCCATAAGAGCATAGATAAATAATAACACATAATTGAGACAAGTTACTCATATCGACAATAGTGCACAAATATGAATAAAATGACACAAACATGTAATCATAAAATGGAACTAGTATTTAAAACAATAGTATTAGAAATACCAATTTATTTAATTTGTTTCTCTGGCTCTGGTCTCCAACAGTGCTCTACAATCTTTGAATTTCAGTTGTTACAATAAGAGTTGCAGTAGTGTAAGCTCTGCCCATCATACATAATTTAGAATGCAAAAGAAAAATCCTCAATAACCCCTAGATATGAGATTTTCTCTCCTCTCACCTAAAAATCTAAATCCCTATTACAATAGTGTTTTTAGAATTCTAGAATTGCAGAGGAGAGAAGCCCCTAATACATTCTACAATCTGTTATTTATAATATTTACAAAATGAATTCTCAACAAGAAAGTTTGTTGAAGAATAAATTTACTCCATCAATTTTCATTGACCTAAAAATTCCATTCTTTTATTTATGGAGCATTCTCATTGATTGATATCTTCTTCTCCTCATCTCTTCAACTGTTTTCTTACAAAACTAAATTGAAATGGAGAAATAAAATCAAAATACCAAATCTGGAATTTAAAACATATCTAATCAATTTTAATTAGAAAATCAATTATAAATAAATTAGAGATTTATATTGATGCCTATGAGGATTTAATTGGTCAAGGAGATCATTGACGAATGGATCTGCACTCAGAAGAAGTTGTGGGAAAATGATAATGCAGAGAATTAAACTCAGAAATTAGTTTCATTAAAAAATCAGAGCTTGATATTTTGCTGGATTTTAGACCCAATGAATGATCAAATTTGGAAATGAAACTACTTCAGAAATATTCTCCATAATTTTATCTTTCCATTGAGTCATATTGGGCCTCATTTGACCAAATAAAACTCTATTTATGAGCTTCTAAAATTCGAGAATTAAAACTGTCAGAACTCTTATGTATGTTGTTTAGGCTAAAAATCAAAAATCTTTTTAATTAAAATCTAATTCTAAATAAAGGTTAATTAATTATTTTTATCAATAAAAATAAAATTTAATTATAATTAAATTAAACTAAATTAATTACAAATTAAAATAATTAAAATTATTAAATTAAATTAAATTATGAAATTTCAAAATTAATATATTTTAAAAAAATATTAAACAAACGACACATGTTGTTGTTTTAGTGGTTGGTGTGGTACCACATGGATGGGAAATAAGTGGCATATTGGTTCACATATGAACCTTGTGAAGAGGTGGGGAGTCTTTTAATGAAGGAGAGTAGGGAGTTAATGGAAGAGTGGAGTGATAAGGGGGCTTACATGAGGTGAGGTTGTGAGGTTATGGAGGGATAAGGTGGAGTGAAGTGGAGTGGAGTGAGGTGAGGTGAGGTGAGGTGGAGGGTGGATGAGGTCACGGTGTCGGGAGGTATAAGGAGGTGATTAAAAACTTTATATTAAAAATTTTTACGCCATTATATTAAAAAAAAAAAAAAACAACTTATCGCATTGCAAATTGAACGTTTTCTAAAACAAGTGACAATATGAATTGTGATATGTGATATCAGAGTATCACATCGCAAAAACAATTTTTATGGTATTCTTAGAAAATCACAGTTTTTGGATGGAAGAGAAGGGTGTGGAGTGAGCCCTATGTGAATTAATAGTCCTACAAATTGGACTATAGTCACTTTGAAATTTTGGGGTTTTGGGTTTGGCAATTTGTTTTAAAATAACAAATTGGAGTAAATTACTAAGATCCCGAAATATATTTTCATTTGTTGTACAATTTAGCTAGGTCATTTTGTAGGACCATTATTGAAAAAAAAATTAGTAAAAAAAATTAATATTTATAATGAATATTTGATCTATGACTTTTGTGATCCATAATAATTTTTAAGAAGCTTGCGATAAATCACATAAGAATTGTTTTAGGGTCAACGATTCGACCTACCAATGAGGTTCATCATCAGGACCAAGATGAAAATATCAATCTACCATTACGATTAAATAGCAAAGAGATGCATCAAGATCCAAAACTAGTTGTCAAATAATAATATTATTTTATTTTTATACTAATGGCTAGTCAAGAGAATTTTTACCCACCAAGTCAAAAGGGAGAATTTTATCAAGAATAAAAATTAATAATTAATTATGAACAAACTAGGAATAGGTTAGAAAATAATTATATATATATATAATTGAATATAATAATATAATAAATATATTTAATTTTTTTATCTTCATTATTAATGTTTTTTATACTTCTTAATCTTGTTTTTAATTGTTAATATTTAATCACTAAAAAATGAATATTAATAATTAATAATCATTAAAAGTTTAGACTTCTGTGATCCCATACCTGGAATTGCGAGATGATTTCAGCAAATCACATAGAGAATCATTTGTCGACCGTTTTCGAACCAACTAGTGTGGTTCATCGTCGACAAGTGAGAAACAATTATGAAAAAATAAGAATATAAAAAGCATTATGGTCAAAATAAAATAATAGAATAAATTATTTTATTGATTTATTTATTTATATATATATAATATATATTTATATATATATATATATATATCTAGTTTGTTAAAATTATTAATAGTTTAATTATGTTTTAATAAAATTTCTCCCTTTGATTTAATGGGTAAAAATTCTCCTTACCAGTAGTTAGTGCAAAAATAAAATAATATTATTATCTAACAGGAAATTTTGGATCTTGATGTGTTCCTTTGTTATTTAATCGTAATGGTAGATCAATTTTTTTTCATCTTGGTCTTGATGATTAACCTCATTGGTAGGTTTGAAACATTGACCATAAAAAAATTCTTATGTGATTTTTTTGCAAGCATCTTCAAAAATTTATAATGAATGTCTATTTTAATTGAAAAAATTGAAATATCATACATTTATTTACACATTTTAGTCCACGAGAGAAAATTATCAAACTTCAAAGCAGTGCTATTTACGAACCAGTTGACGAAATGAGGCGAAACAAGTATTGATGGAAAGCTAGTGCAAATTCGAATTCAATGAAAAAATCAAAATAGAAATCCGATGAAAAGTAAAAAATGAAAAAAATGTAAGACAGTTAACTTAAATGAAAATCATAAAAGATGCTTAGCCAAAAATTAATATAAAGGGTCCCCATTATTTGAAGTAATAGGTGTTGAGAAATTAAGGGCAATAAAATTGTTCTATTTCTCTTTACTATGATAACTGCTTGAGATATTATTTTTCTTCAGATTTGATTGATATTATTAACATGTAGTGTTATCATCAACCAACTATCAAAAACAAGAAAATCAATCATGCATAAGTACACAAGATATTGACACCAAGCCAGGGACAAAACCTCTCCAAAACTTGAGAGGAAAAACCCTTGAACTCTTTCTTATAGAATCTTTATTGAGAAGCTAGATGACCCAAACATTGACCAAGAAATGCCTTCCACATCAAATAACAATACCTCAAAATGTGTACCCAATCACACTGTTCAATTCTGCAGTGAATGAGCATGACAGTTTGCACCAAACAATTCGGATAGACTCTCCTAGACTCGATCTATCCTCGCATTACAAGTAGATGCCTCATACGTTGCCAAGGTGATGAGTAGATCTTGTCTACAAAACATCACAAGGCAACAACGTTGACTATCAACATAGTGAAGGTAGAAGCCTTAGATTTCAGAATATATGCATAAACGTAAATGGATTTAGGGCTCTCCTAGCCCTATGATACCCTTTCACCTTTTCAATAGTAGTCTCCTTCTTATGTTTGCGACTAGAACAGCCCTTCAAACCATCCACACTGCTATGTTATGTAATACCCTAACCCAGATGCAAATGACGTGATGAGGAGCAGGCTCGATGGTGACTTTGCATGAGGGGATAGACTTCCTCGCGTGTTGTGGCTACCTTCTCTTTCCTCGACCTTAATGGTGTTGCTCTTCTTCGTGAGAGACATGAAATTGAAGTGCATTTTGGAGGAGCCAAACATGACCTATATATAGGCTTTCCCTCTCATCCATTGAGCCAACGTGAGCTTATATTAGGCCGACTTATCTCTTTGATTAGTTAGTTGAGCTAACGTGAATCCACAGTCTTCCTTTGAGTAGTTTTTCTTGAGTAAATCTATGGGTACACATTTGAGTATTTATTTGATGATCTAGAAGGACTTACATTCATTTCATTTACATAAATAATACATGATTGTCTTCATTTTTACATGACTTGTCGTGAGCTCTTAATTAGAGAAAAAATAATTCTTTTTACTACAAAAATACATTGATGCAAAAATTTGGCATAATGAAGACCGGACCTAGTTACACTATTTTCAACACTCCCTCTTAACTAGCGAGGTATTCATACATACATGGTACATGGACATTTTCAATACAGGAGTTATCATAATCAAAGATTTGGATTAGTTATCCATCTGTTATAGCATCATTTCAACTAACATTGTTTCCATTTAGCAAGGCCTTGACTAACATCTCTATCTCTCACTTAGATCAGAGCACGCAATGTTGGCGAGACCAATGATTGGTAGACACACATCATCATTGTCTCTCTTAGGATCATACCCACCTGGGTGTTCTTCTAAGTATGCACTACTAGGACTATTCTCATCTTGGGTTCCCAGCCCTCAAGAATATTTTTCCTCTTGCCCACTCTTGTCTTGGATGCCCTACCACATCCTCAAAGAGTGTCGGATGCCAGATGATTACACAATTCTCCATTATTTCTTCCAAACTGAAGACAAGAATGTCGTGTCTAACTCTCCCTCTTAATTAGGGATGAGTTCCAAGTTTCTCTTTTCTCATAAACTGGCTTGAGTTCCTTTGCTCATAGGAACTTCCCAGAGCTCCCTCTTACCTAGGGACTCTATCATCAGTTTTTTATAGGGTCTTCTAGTTGACTAAAGATCCAAGACTTCGATGTCATCAATTTCTTCACATGTAGGGTTCATTCATCCATCACTTTCCTCCATCATAGCATTCCTTCTTTCCGAGAAATTATCCTCCTTGGCTTTACATCTGGGGCTTCCTTTATAAGCTCAGTTGTCTTCACTTTTCTTCAACAGTGATTGCTCTAGATCACAAGGTGCATAGTTGTGACATCCTTCACAACTCTCCTTTCCTTGATCCTGCACACATACCCAGACTTTTACAAGAGGTCAGACACCAAAAACAAATCACATATTACCTTTTAGTGATGGTCTTCTTGTAGGTATCAATCATCCTACATACATGTTGACACATTTCCCAATGATATCTATTGTCAAGGGTCCTCATCTTTTCAAACTTCTATCAAGGTCTTCACATCATTTTAGGAGGTTTCTTGGTCAAGTCTTCCTGATCCTTTGGATGTTGACTACCTTTTTCATGGTTGCATGTTTCACGATCTCTTTCATCCTCGTGTCTTTCATTCCCGAGATCTCTCAGAGTTCTTCAATTGTAGTCAACTATCTCATACTTCATATGAGGACATATTATGTTGATTTCATCTAGTTAAACTTGTGTCTTTCCGCATCCTTTCAGAGGAGGATATATATTCCCTTTTGATCATGCTTAATCCATTTCACCATAAACCATACATCATAACCTTACAATATTAAATATAAACATAAGCATACACACCTTGTTTTACCTTTTCTACTTCCAGCAGCTTCCTTGATTGAAAAGATCTTCAATCCCTTGGTATGCTACATTTATCATGTCATTGGAAAATCATGTCATGAATTCCAAAGGTTGGATTTCTTGATGAACCACTTGCTACCTTTCCTGACTAGGGGATCCTCCACTGAGGTTTTCATTAGAGAATCTTCATGATCTTGTATATCCCCATCTAGAAAATTCTTCCTTTGTCCTGGATGACTTCTTCCTTTCCTTTAATTTCCTTTATCTTTCAGATGATATGAACTCTTCTCCATAATCTTCCATAGTACTGAATCTTAGCTATACCAAATTGTCTTGAGGACCAAACTCCCCTTATCGTGCTTTAGTCTTTTAACCTTAAGCACTTTTGTCCACAACTTATCCTTTTTCCATTTTGCATAGATACCATAAGTTGTTAGATGAGGAAGTTTCCTTGTCCCAAGGACACTTGACATATTTCTTATTAGAAAACAGATGATTGTCTTCTTATCATCTTTCTCAGATATTCCAACTAAGATCTCATGAAGATGACCTTCCTTACTTCATTTCAGAGAGTACGTATTCTAGTATTTCAATTAGGTCACTGTTGCACCATGATTGCAATCATCCTTGTTGCTCCTTCACCAAGATCATCATTGTGGTACATTTATAAAAATGAGGTCTTTATGATAGCTACACCGAGATAAGGATCAAGACTTGCCCTCATCATAGTCGAGATCATGCCCATGACCTTGTCTTCATAAAATAACAAGATCATGATTGCTATTTTATTGTCATATCTTTATTGAGAACTTTATTTTTCTTTTACTAAGATCA
>APFE031330770.1:170574-185056 GCA_000404065.3 Pinus taeda | reverse complement strand
TATATATACATATATATATGTATATATATATATATATAAGACAGCGGTATCAAGATCTTCTCATAATCAATGCTAAGACCGAGATCATGATTTCGTTTAGGTAGTATGACTTTTTTATTATCAATATATCGAGACAAAGAGTGGGTACCTTCCTTGCATTGAGATCTTTACTGCTGCTTCTTCATTATGTCAACGATGTATGTTGAGATCTTCACTGTCACAATCACCATGATGACTGATTCATCATTATTCTACACTAGCTGAGCTTATCATCACATTAACTGTGAGCATGTCAAGAGTATATTTCTAGACTGTGAGATCTTATTTCGAGACAGTGAGACTATATAAATACAGTGAGGTTTTTGATCCCTTCTTCATCAAGGTATACATTGATTGTTATGAGATAGGTCCACCGTGATTGAGATACTTACCTTCTAGTGAGATTATAGTAGTTATTGTTGCTTCTAATACTGTTATGATTCTGTGATTGGTCATATTTGTCACTTGTTCTTTCCGTGTCTTTTCATCAATACTGAGATTTTATTCAATGATATAGTGATCATCAAGTATGCGACAGAGATATCATATGTTGTGTCTCTTATGAATGACAATGCCATTACTAAGGGTGTGTCGAGAGGGTATATCATCGTGATGTTAAAAGTGAGACCATAATAGTTATGCCAAGAATGTTGATCAGCGTCTTGTAACCTTAACCATTGTTGTTCATTGCAATAGAGATATTACTTGGATCAACCGAGGTGCTAGAAACGATTTTTCCCACTGTGGTATTCTTCAATGTCTTTAGTTTTCACAATCATGCCGAGTTAGCATTGATGTAGGATCTCATAGATCCTCTTTTCCACAGGAATACACTGACTCTAACCCCTTTCACAAAAATGAGTACCATTGAGGGGGAGAGAATTATCACTGTGATAATTACCGCATTTGTTAAGGTCTTCTGAGATTCATGTCCAATCGAGATCTTCCTTCTTCCTTTTTTGCACTAACCCATACTTGCTAATTGTTGCATGAGGGAGTTGATCTTCTTTATTCCCTTCATTGAACCTTCCCTTTGATACCATGTTGAGAAATTATTGGCAATACAATTGTTCTATTTCTCTTTACTATGATAACTTCTTGAGATATTATTTTTCTTAAAATTTGATTGATATTACTAACATGTAGTGTTATCGTCAACCAGCTATCAAAACCAAGAAAATCAATCCTACACAAGTACACAAGATATTGGCACCATGCCATGGAAAAAACCTCTCCAAAACTTGAGAGGAAAAACCCTTGAACTCTTTCTTGTAGAATCTTTATTGATAAGTTACATGACCCAAACATTGACCCAGAAATGCCTTCAACATCAAATGACAATACCTCAAAATGTGTACCCAATCACACTGTTCAATTCTATAGTGAATGAGCATGATAGTCTGCACCAAACAATTCAGATAGGCTCTCGTAGCCTCGATCTATCGTCGCATTACAAGTAGATGCCTCATACACTTTCAAGGTGATAATTAGAGCTTGTCTACAAGACTTCACAAGGCAACAATAATTAATTTCTACACCACGAAGGTAGAAGCCTTAGATTTTAGAACATATGCATATATGTAGATGGAGTTAGGGCTCTCCTAGCCCTATGATACCCTTACACTTTTTCAAGAGCAGTCTCCTTCTTGTGTTTATCACTAGAACAACCCTTAAAACCATCTACATGGTTACGTGATGCAAGAACATAACCTAGATCTGAATGTCATGATGAGGAGTAGGCTTGATGGTGACTTCGCATGAGGGGACAGACTTCCTCACTTGTTGTGGCTACCTTCTCTTTCCTCGACCTTAATGTTGTTTCTCTTCTTCGTGAGAGAGATGAAATTGAAGTGCATTTTCAAGGATCCAAACATGGCTTATATAGGCTTTCCCTCTCATCCATTGAACCAACATGAGCTCGGATTAGGCTGACATCTCTTTGAATAGCTGGATGAGCGACGTGAAATCATAGTCTTCCTTTAAGCGATTTTTCTTGAGTAAATCTATGGGTACACATTTGAGTATTTCTTTGATGATATAGAAGGACTTACATTCATTTCATTTACATGAATAATAAATGATTGTCTTCATTTTTACTTGACTTGTCTTGAGCTCTTAATTAGAGAAAAAATAATTTTTTTTAATACAAAAATACATTCATGCAAAAATTTGACATAATGAAGACCGAACCTAGTTACAATATTTTCAACAACGGGGGTTGTTGGGTTTTCCCTACAACAAGAGGATAACATATGCGTCATCTATAATTACATCCTTCGGATGAATCCCTCTAAGTATATTTAACAAACCCTAAGAAGGAGTGGTTTGGCGCTGTCATGATCGACGAGTCCATCGTTGTTTGATGTTTTAACGAGTCCAACGAAGGTGAAAACTCGCCTTATTTTTGATGTTTATAGAGTTTGAAAAAGACGTGAAAAACAAAATTGTAGATGTCCCTTTTTTTAGGTGGTCCCTTAGGTCCAAAAAGGTAGAAAAAAATACCCAAGAGAACCTCTTAGCCATGTTTGACTAAGGTATTACTTTTTCATAGCTAGCGTCATGTCAGGAGGTAACTCCTCAAAATGAATTGCATTTGTTTATTAAGGTTGTTCATGGTTATATACAAGAAGGAAGAGACTCTTGGGCTTCACCTCCCAGTGTATCTTCATTTTCTTATTCTCCATTATTAACTATTTACATTATTTACAAATGTTCACCTAATCCCAATGATTAGGTGTCAACATTCCCCCCCTTAATTTGAAGGGATGTTGGTGAGTCCAAGCATCGTTCTGAATATTTCAAACTTTTATCTTCCAAGCACTTTGGTGAAGATGCTTACAATCTGCTCATTAGTGAAATAATGGTGTAGATGGATTGTCTTGGCCTCAACATGATGTTAAATCAGATGGTATTTTATATTGATGTGCTTCGTTCGATCATGGATATTTGGGTTCTTGGCCAACTTTATTGCAAAGGTGTTTTCAATCATGAGTGGAGTTGAATGTACTTGTTTTACCTCCAAATCTTCCAGAATCTTGTTTAAACACACAGTTTCTTTTGTTTCCTCAGTCACTACCACATATTCTTCCTTTGTTGTGGAATCTATTGGAACTAATTGTTTGCATGATCTCCAAGAGACAACTCCTGATCCAAGACTCATAGCATAACCTGAAGTAGATACCCTAGTTTCTTTGTCTCCATCGAAGTCTGAATCAGAATATCCAATCAAGTTGAAGCCACCCACCTGTGTATAATTGAGTCCAAAGTCTTGGGTTTCCTTCAAGTACTTTATAACTCTTTGTGGAGGATACTAATGTCCCTCACAAGGATTTTTCATAAACATGGAGAGGATTCCAAGAGAAAATGAAATATATGGTCTAGTAGTAGTCAGGTAGTTGAGACTTACTACAAGATGTCTATACCTTGTTGCATCCTCAAATTCTCTTCCTTCAATAGATGTGAGCTTTAATTTTTATTCTACTGGAGTAGTCAAAGGATTGCACTCATCCATGCCAAACTTGTTTAACACATCTCCAATGTACTTCTTTTGAGAGAGGAATATATACTTGGGATGTTGAGTTACTTCAATACCAAGATAGTATTGAACATAGCCCAAGTCAGTGATTTCAAAACTTTTCCTCAATTCCTTCTTTATGGATGCAATGTAGCTCCCATTGTTCCATGTCATCAAAATATCATCTACATATACCACAAGATATACAATTTTTTTACCAACTTTCTTGACAAACAAAGTTGCATCATTAAGATCATAATGTTTGAAGTTGAGTTTTAGAAGATGCTCAGTTAACTTTTCATTCCATGCTCGTGGTTCTTTCTTGAGGCCATACAAGGATTTCACATGTTTTCATAATTTATGTTCATGTCCCTTCACAACAAATCCTTCTGGCTGGGACATAAAACATTTTCTTGCAGATCTCCATTCATGAAAGTAGTTTCTACATCCATTTGATGGACTTTCCAATCGTTCTGAGTTGTCAAGGCAAAGAATGTTCGGATGGTAGCCCATTTTTCTGTGGGGGAAAAATTCTCCTCATAATCGACCCCTTCCTTCTGTGCAAAACCTTTTTCCACAAGCCTAGCTTTGTGCTTGTCAAGTGAGCCATCAACTTTTTACTTTTTCTTGTAGACCCACTTGCAGCCAATTGGTTTGGTTCCCAATGAAGGATCAACCAGCTTCCAAGTGTCATTCTTTATCGAGGAATCATACTCTTGTTGCATCGCTTCTTTCCATTAATCATGACAAACGACTTATTTGAAGGAAGTTGGTTCAAAATATGTAGACGAATTCAGTTCACAATCATAAGAAACATCCATATCAACATGTGAATCAGAATCATCTACATCGCCTCCATTTTGTCTAGTTGAATTTCTTATTCCTGTCATTCCAACCTCATCAAGATGACCACTTCAAGTGTCTTTATCAGCCACTTTGGGGGACCTTTTTGAGATGGTTCAGACTGCTCAGTTGATTGACTTGGGACTGAATCAAGATTGAGTCTCCCAATTCTTTCAATCATATCATTCAAAGTATCATTAGTGGTTGGAGCTTCATGTGGGGGAGAGAGTGCTTCAGAAGAAGATTCCACGAATTGATCTAGTTACGGAATCCCCCCTCCAAGATGTGGAATATGATTATCAAATTCTTGGAATGATTTTGCATGTCCAAATCTATTTGTTGATGGTTTTGGACCCACCAACATGTTAAGGGGGTCTCCCCGTAAGAAGTCCCAATTAGACATCAGACTGTTTGGTGTAGGATTCCCAGCGGTGGGTCGTATAGCAAAGCCTTGACCATGATTTCACACAGAGGCAAGTAAGATAAATTTGTTAGTAGCAAGGGTGTGACCATTGTAGTGAATTAGGGAAGGTGCATGAGAGGTTCTAACACATGTGGTTTGAGATGAGTGTGCCCCTTGGCAACCTGTAATAGTACTCAGACGGGAAGGGAACATGCGAGCGAAGATGCATCACAAGTTGGGAAGAAAGTCAACTGAAAATCCAAAGTGATGGTTAAACCAATAGCACATCGGCAACAAGATTCATACAATTGCATACAAAATAGTTCATACACAACTACGTAAGTTAAACAACATACATTGCTATAGAAACTGGTATAGTCCAACTACAATAACACATATGCATGAAAATGTGTTGGCTATGTTTTATTAAGAAGTATAAGCTCCAATTGTACAATACATCCATGTAAACCTACTATCTCCAACAATGGAACATTACAACCACATTTTCCTACTCCTCCAAAGAGATGTACTAGCTCTGTGCAGTGGAGAAGCCAAGGCGCATTACAATATTATCCAAGCTCTCTCCAAGATAGTCTTATCGAAAGCTTGGCTGATCAAAATCCTATACAATGAGTTATGAGGGACTATTTATAGAAAAGGGTGGGGTGTCCCTCGACATTACCCTTTGTGACCATTCAACACCCTCATGACTCTTCGCCTACTCTATGACTGTTACATCCAACTATTGACACTTGACTTACACCTGACATGACTTAACATTACAATGCGCATGTGCCCATGTGAACAAATTGGCTTGAGCAAGCCAAGTTAGACATCACTCTGACTTAGACAACCATGGCAGTCCAAATCCTCAACATCCTCATTCTGATCAACAGTTACATATTGATTCCAAGATCTCTGGTCCTTGACGATGTCTGTGTGTTCTGCAGTGACATCCTTCTGAAACCTGAATCTTGCCTCCATAGCATCCAGGTACATTGCTCGGGCTACTTTTTCCAACTCTTCTAAAAGCATGTGCATCATTTTCTTCAATGTGGTCAGACTAGCAACATACTTTTGCATGATGTCTGCACTGGTGGGCAAGTCTGGGCTAGTGGCAATGCACATCAACTCGTCGAAGTACGAGTCAAGCTCGATTCAGACCTATTTCTTTGTCTTCGCCTGGGTGAGACTCCCAAGTGATGGGATCACATGTGTGCACACCACAACATCCATACTCTTGAATACTCATGCATGGGAAGCATGTATTCTACTGATGAACTGTGAGAGCTCTTCATAATTCTAGATCTGACTACGAATATGTTCTTTCAACTCGACCACATTGACCCTCATCATCTTAGGCAAGTTAAGTGGGGCTCCTTTGTATTTCATCATCCATGTTTGCATGTCATCAACAACAGCATGAAATTTCATCAAGATACATGCTCTTCTAGCACATCGCTGCTGCCATCCGTTGAGATGGACAACTACCTTGTGCACGGTACCAAACTTGGAGTACAATGCTCGCATAACTGTGATAAGGGACAATACTTCATCTAGTATTTCCTTCTTCAGCTCAGCTCGGGCGAACATTGTCACCAAGTCTCCTCCTTGCTTGGCCATTTGTAGTTCCTTTGCCATTCGCTTATTCTTAGCTATTAGGAAGCGAATACTTGAGCTAGTGGCTTTGGCATACACTCTGGTTGTATCGGCCAAGGCAGTTGGATGTTTGCACACATTAGTCATGATCACTTGTTCCTCAACTTATGCAGGAGATGTATGATCCTCTAGAGTTGACACTCTGCGAGACTTCACAACTCTATGTTGGGATTCATCAAACGAGATGTTGTGCATGTCTTCTTCTGGATGATCACCACAGATCTCAGTACCTCTTCGGTCATTTGATACTTGCTCATCATCTGGATGCATTGAAGTCGGTGAGTCAACCTCTTTGTGGTGAGGCATAAGGTCGGTGTCCTGTTCCATCTCCTACTACTCCATGTTTGCATCTAACTGTTGAAGTTATTTTTCTATCTCATGAGAAAAGTCTTTCCCCTACGATGGTTCACCCTGTTCACCTGATGTGAGCTATTCAAATGAATCAACTAATTTTATGGGCACTACTTCGTCTGTTTGCACATGTTGCACCCCCCACTGTATCTGCTACTGATGTGCTCCCCTCTCCTGTTTGCATAGCTCTTGTTCCTTTTGGAGTTTCTCCCTTAGTTCATGCAACTTCTTCTCTGCTTCTTCTATTCTCTTCTTATCCATCTACCTTCGTGTGATTCTCTTGTCGTGTTGCTGCCTCTTTACCTCTATAGCCATAGTTGCTTTCTCTATAAGTGGACTTGCTCGAAACTTGCATCTTTGCTCCTCCTCCATGTGATCAACAATCTTCCCTTACCTTTGTCACGCACTGGTATGCTTGCCTCTGCTACCACTGCTACTACTACTATTGTTGGTGCTCCTCGTGATGCTCCTTCATTGAGTCTGGAGGAGTTGTAACAATATCTACATGGTTCCTCCTCAACCCAATGACATGCCCCATGGATCCAATTGAACTAAACTCTCGTGCAGTGATATTTCACAATGCAATGTTTGTCATATGGATTGTAGCTTCAGAGGTCGAATGGGTACTTCTTCATCAGTTCTGCTTCAACATCTGCTTGCTTAATGCTTTGGATCTCATATAGCCCAATCTGAAACAGAAAAGTGGGCCAAGGTGCCTTCTTATTCCAATGCAACCTAGTTGTCAATCTTGTCGAGATGTGATATGCTACTTCCTGCATGACAAGTACATCCAAGGAAAACTTTGGAAGAACATGCAGAAGCTTCTCTGCACTAAACATTCAGATGAAAGTGTTAGACGGTGAGGCATACCAATCTACAATGCCTATCAATGCCTCCATTTCTTCCTTTGACATGCCTAGTGGATCCTGTTCGAATATCATCTTGTACACAGGGGTGAAAAATGATCAGACAGTCATGTGATTACTCCTTTGAAGCTGCATTCAGACAACAACTTGAAATATGTGTTCACAGCAGTCTTCGCTAGTGACCATGCCCACTCCAAGCCCGAGAACTCCTGTCGGGCATAAAATGCATCTAAGATGTAGGCAGACATGTAAATCTCTGCATGCATACCTCTAGGTGACTGTCGAGCCTCCGTTACTTGTTCTTTTCACTGATGAGCCAATATGTCGGACCAATTACATGTTTTTCCTTCTCTAGCCAATTGGTCAAGTGAAACCACCCAACTCTATGGGAAGGTTTTCGTGCATGCTTATCCATACAGTTGACATGAAAATATGACCAAGTATTGGTATTCCTTCCTCAGTATATTTTTCTTGTAGATATGGTTAGGTGTCAACCTGAATCGAGTTGGCTCCTTTACCCAATTCTTCAGAATGTCTCTGGAGTTAGCACTGTTATTGGGTAAGCTGAATGGAGCCTTCATGACAGTCATGGGATCTGACATCTGATACATCTCATCATAATATCGTGCCCAGAAGGTTGCAAGCTTCATCCCACTCACACTGCTCAAGGTCATAATCTCGGAATCAGTGTGAGAGATGATCTAGTGTATCATGTCCGCACATGGGAATGTGGGATATTTGCAAGCAATCTGGCACACGTCGAACTTGTGAATCTTCACGTACACTTGATAGTCTTCGAGGTCTTCCCCAAAAGTGCATGCAAATGTTTCATTGACCTCTTGCCACTTCAATTTGATGTCCTTGTCTAGATATAGCTTTGTATCTTCATAGATTGGCAGACAAGAGGACACTCGCTTAACTATTCTCCAACTACATTTCCATTAGTGTCATGTGATTTTGTTCTCTTGGAAGCCATTGAGATGGATGAACACCTAAAATACTTGGAGACAAGCAACATGCATGGCGAGAAATTTGATAGTGAAAATAAAAGCAAATTCAGGGAATGACACAACACATACCTGGGAAACTAATGGGCAAGATTGTGCAATTTCTTCTGGGAGGCTAGGTGACTGGTTGCTAGAATTGCGCAAAAGGTGGTATGGGTTGTCTAGGAGGAAAGGTTGGCTGCTAGACTTACGCAATGCATGATCCAGACTAGTTGTTGGTTGTTGGGATTGCGCAATGCACAATTCTAGTTGGGAGTGACTGTAGGCTCAGGGACTACATTGCGCAATATTCTGGCTCAGTAGTCACTGTCCCTCAGATATGTGAAAAACAGTCCTAGAGGATAGTGTTGGGAATAAATGCACATTTTTTGAGAGGAAGACATAGCCTTCCTTCCCCAGATTGCGCGGTGTTGTCTCAATGAAGGTAGAGTTCGGGCTGAGGTTGGACCAACTCGCCAATGGGAAACTAAAAGAAAATAAGACAGTGAATGCACGATAACACTAAGTGAAATAATAAGTGATTGACAGCGCATGAAAACATGAATGAAAGATTCAACAAACATATCAACATGCATGTGGGTGAAGTGATTCGCCGAACATTCATGCAAAACAGTTTCATGCATGCGACAGCAGTGAGATAGCAACAAAAATTGAAACAGAGCTAGGAAAAGCTAGTATACATGTAAGTGATAACAAGCGTTCAAATAAATCAAGTAAACAACACTCACACAAGTGAATACACAAAAAGCAACAGAAATGTTGAAAAATACAAGTTGAGGTCACTTACCCATGAATAGCTGAGTTGGATGTGTCGAAGAGTCCTGGATGTGTTATGGGATGTCAGAGCTCCAATATCAATGTGAAATAATGAGCTTTGATGCATCAAATAAATAAGTTTTGGCTCATGATGTGCATGCCACAAATCTAGGAAAAGGTAAAACTTTGAGGAAAGTTTCTAGAACAACTTTGCATGTAACCTCTGGCTGGTAAAAATAGCTCTTTGAATCATGGGATGCCTTTTGCATGCTGCCTTTTGTTATTCCGAGAAAAGTAAGCTATGCATTCAAGTCAAGTTTCCTTGGTCCTAGGTGGAACTTGTCAACCAAACTGCTCATGCATGAAGCTGCTCAACTGCTTGAGAAAAAATCACATTTTTGGTTGGGAGATGGGCTGGTTGCCTAGGAAATTTGTGCAATTTCTGGGCAGAGCAGCTGACTGTTACCCAGATTTGCACAAATTCTGGGTTGAGTAGCCTTGCTAGGGAAAATTGTGCAATTTTCACTCGGAGTGTTGACTAGCAAAATAGTGCAATTTTGGTGCCCAGCATGCTACCAGATAGGATTGAACAATCTCTAGAGGGAAGGCTGGTTACCCTCCAGAAATGTGGAATTTCTTGGGGGAGCTTCTTAGCCTACAACTGGACCAAGTCCAGTGATCATCATGTGAGGGGAATGCATCAAGTTGTGAACGACAAGCCGCATTTATGCAAGAAAAACACTAAAGCTTGTGTACTTGATGAAGCAAGACAAGGTGTTGTGAAAGGTTGGTAGGGAGGCTCCAAAACGAGGCTAAGGAAAAATTTTGGAGGCTGGTTGTAGCCGCTACAACACTTGGTGACACACTAGTAGAACTCCAACTCTTTGAATGGACCTTGTTCGTGAAAATAAATTCTAACAGCTCTGGAAGTATTGTTCAGTTCTCAGCTCATATTGGTTTCACACTAGCTTGATTTAAGATGTAGCATCTGCCAAACTCTTGGTCTATTGAAACATAGTCCAAGCCAAGGAAACAGAGTTGTTTTGATTAGGGTTGAGGGGTATATTAGTGCACAAGAAGTATAGTCGTCGGAGTCTTAGTTTCATCTATGGTGTTGCTCCACTTCTAGCAAGTGTGGTTAGTACCCTGACAGAGTCACATAGGAACACAAGCATGGCATCACTGCCAACGAGCATGGTTAGTACCCCAACAGAATTACTTGCATCACCTCCCTGTGTAGTAAGCCTTTCTCTTCTTTTGCCTTATTCATTTTTCATTTTGAATTTTTTGACATTTCATTTTTTCATTTTTTCATTTGTGCATAGCACTTATTCATTTCATAGGAGGAAGAAGGATCCTGACTTATTGAGAGTAGAAGAGGTTGTTCCAGTAGAGAAGTAGTTTATTATATCTCTAACGTGCCTATTAAGGTTTTCTCCCTCACCTTACTCTACTTGACTGAGGTGACAAGGGTTAACCCAAAAATAACCAACTAGAGAAGGTGACACTAATTAGCGCGCAAGTGTTGTGTTTTCACCAAGGTTCACTTCGAACAACATGTATTTTCCTTCAATGTATCATGGACTAAAATTAACAAGTTCTTCATACAAAGGCAAGATGGCATATAACCAAGTAGTGATAGTTGTACAAGCCCTCTTGTACTCCACCCAACTCGTTTCAAGTGTCATACATGGTTTCATGTGAAACTAACCTACGAACGAAGCAAGAAAACTAACAAACAACAAAGCAAAGAAAGAGCAGAAGTAAAAGTGAAATCAAAGCAAGTAAGAAAACAAGCATGCAAGAAAACTAACTGAAAGCAAATACTACTCCTACTCCTACACTAACGGTGCATGGGCCTGATCACGTGAAGTGATATTTCCAATGTAGCCACTGGCACATTAGTTGATCCATGTTGGTGAAGGCTTGGTCTGGGAGAAACCCAGTAGTGCGAACCAGCAAGAAATAAAGATATAAAAATGAAGACAACCACACTTCATGTTTGACAATGCCCACAGGACATAAGTGGGTGCAAGTACATGACGAGCAGTCCATGGAGTCATCATAGTGTTGTGTGACACAGTGTTCAACTTTGAAGAATAAGCACACTCTTGATTGAGACATGCAAGAAAAAGAAAGAAACAAAGATAACTTGTGTCGTACACATGTGCTTGCAATGTAAGATTCCTCCAATGCATGAGCGATGGGACAGCGTGCAGTTCGAGTGGAGGAAATATGATTTGTGTGTGTGATGGATATTAAAATCATACAGATGAGTGATGAGGAGCCTTGGGTGATTGAACAGTTTCATGATCGTAAGTGAGACTAACCCTAAGAGAGCGAGGGCCTGACATAACCATCAGCTTGGGCTAAAGTTCCTTGACAGTCGGGTGTTTCAACTTCTTCATCAAATATATCATCATAAAATGGTGGCTTCGAAAGATCAATTGTGATAGAGCCATGATCATGATCAAATATGGAAACAAATGGATCACGACTACCACGATTAGAAAAATCAATGATTGCATTGGCATCCTCATGATCAGATGAATCAAATAGAGGGGTAGATGAAAAGCGGACAAACTCACCCTTTGTGTTTCTAGAAAAGACAGATGAAATATCAAGTGGATTTTCAACGAATAACTTATCCTGTCCGTTGTCGAATGATGGACCAACATCCGACGAGTTCTGCGAGTGATCAACAATGGGTGCATCCGTGGATGAAGATACACATGTGAAATCATGGATGGCAGGTTCACCAGATATGTTAGGAAAGAATAGAGGGGGCTCGGATGGAAGGAAGTCATCCTTCACCGAGTTTTGATGCTCAAGATCCCACTCATACTCTTCATGAATAACACCGCATGTTGGTTATGCAACACAAACTCCATTAGTGGCTTGTTCCTCATTCACAATAAATGAAGAGTCTAGAATGGACGAACACAAGACAGTATCATCCGGAGGAACACCCAAGTGCGAAGATGGAGGTCGTAGAACAAAACGTATATGATAACTCAAAGGAATCACAACCAAATCTGTGCAAAAATTGAGTGAAGTGATGTTGGGAGGGTGTGAAATTTGAATAAGTGTGTGAGCATTATCCTCAAAATCACTTGGCAGTGGTGGAGCCGTTGAATGAGGGGAAAGTAGACAATCAGTCGAAACAGTGACCGCATCCACATGAGATTGTGTAGCTCCCTCACTGAAGAATGTTGAGCGAGGCTTGATCTCAATCTTCTTCTTGGGACGGGCATATTTCTTAAGGAAATACTCAAACCAGTCCCAAAGATAGGAAAATTTCATTTGGCTCCTTAGAGCTTGAAACTGTAAGTCACTAAAGCACTGCCAAAAATCCATAACCGATTCATGCGGAGCCTTCCATTGTTGTAACAGTTTTCGATCAAGATAGTCTTGATTAAAATGATAGAAAGTGTCTTCAGTGAGATCATAGGAGTGCTCAAGTGAGTGCTTGCAATGTAAGATTCCTCCAATGCATGAACGATGGGACGACGTGCAGTTCGGGTGGAGGAAATATGATTTGTGTGTGTGATGGAACTTAAAATCATACATATGAGTGATGAGGAGCCTTGGGTGATTGAACAGTTTCATGATCGGAAGTGAGACTAACCCTAAGAGAGCGAGGGCCTGACATAACCATCAGCTTGGGCTAAAGTTCCTTGACAGTCGGGTGTTTCAACTTCTTCATCAAATATATCATCATAAAATGGTGGCTTCGAAAGATCAATTGTGATAGAGCCATGATCATGATCAAATATGGAAACAAATGGATCACGACTACCACGATTAGAAAAATCAATGATTGCATTGGCATCCTCATGATCAGATGAATCAAATAGATGGGTAGATGAAAAGCAAACAAACTCACCCTTTGTGTTTCTAGAAAAGACAGATGAAAGATCAAGTTGATTTTCAACGAATAACTTATCCTGTCCGTTGTCGAATGATGGACCAACATCCGACGAGTTCTGCGAGTGATCAAAAATGGGTGCATCCGTGGATGAAGATACACATGTGAAATCATGGATGGCAGGTTCACCAGATATGTTAGGAAAGAATAGAGGGGGCTCAGATGGAAGGAAGTCATCCTTCACCGAGTTTTGATGCTCAAGATCCCACTCATACTCTTCATGAATAACACCGCATGTTGGTTGTGCAACACAAACTCCATTAGTGGCTTGTTCCTCATTCACAATAAGTGAAGAGTCCAGAATGGATGAACACAAGACAGTATCATCCGAAGGAACACCCGAGTGCAAAGATGGAGGTCATAGAATAGAACGCATGTGATAACTCGAAGGAATCACAACCAAATCTGCGCAAAAATTGAGTGAAGTGATGTTGGGAGGGTGTGAAATTTGAGTAAGTGTGTGAGCATTATCCTCAACATCACTCAGCAGTGGTGGAGCTGTTGAATGAGGGGAAAGTAGACAGTCAGTTGAAACAGTGACCGCATCCACATGATATTGTGTAGCTCCCTCACTGAAGAATGTTGAGCGAGGCTTGATCTCAATCTTCTTCTTGGGATGGGCATATTTCTTAAGGCAATACTCGAACCAGTCCCAAAGATAGGAAAATTTCATCTGGCTCCTTGGAGCTTGAAACTGTAAGTCACTGAAGCGCTGCCAAAATTCCATAACCAATTCATGCGGAGCCTTCCGTTGTTGTAACAGTTTTCGATCAAGATAGTCTTGATTAAAATGATAGAAAGTGTCTTCAATGAGATCATAGAAGTGCTCAAGTGAGTGCATGCTGTCAGCCGGTAGGTTGAGAAGCCATCGACATGGAGATTCGTAAAGTATGTGCGCAAGAAGCAAGCTGGCCTGTTCGTCAGAACACCCATCTTCCTCATGAAGCATGGAAAGAAATTCATGTAAGGACCCAGGACAATCGACTTCACCTTGACCATTATACGTGTAAGTGGACAATAGACCAAAGAATTCCCTCGTGATTGTTAGATGATCCAAAAATACCATTTTATCATAGGTTATAAAATTAGAATAAAATAATTATTAATTTAAGATAT
>APFE031330770.1:91025-135483 GCA_000404065.3 Pinus taeda | reverse complement strand
CTTCACTTCATCAGCTTACGAGCCCCGGGTTGACAATTAATGACATCAATTTAGGAACACTAAATTGACTAAACAGACACAAACAACTTCCTCTAGCCTGATAATGGGTCTAGCCACAATAGATACATTCAATGGAAGATTTCCTTAGGTTAGAACCAATTAAGAGGGCCTACCTCTTAGTACGCTTATCCCATTTGATGATGTCCTTTCTTGCTCACTCCAGCTATCTCTCGCTTCCTTCTTCAAGCTCCTAAAACAAATAAACAACAACAAACAACAACCATGATAACAGAAAAATTTAATTCAACCTACTTAACAAGTCAAGAAACTGTTGGCTTGATGAGGCGTGACCTAGGTTTGGAAGTGTTTAGCCAAACAAATCCCACACTACCGACCCTTTCGACAACAATCTGCGGAGCGTGAACTGAAGTCTCACTCGAGGTAGTATGGGAGGGTGTTAGAACTAGGTTCCCACACCCTAGGGATGTCTGGATGCAGACTGGGAGGGTCGCGAACCAGTCCGCGCACTTGTGCTACTCTGCACAGCTATCTGGTAGATCCGCAACAGGAATTTTCCCACTTTGTATTGTTATTGGAATTATTATGGATCATATCTAATTCTTACGGCCTTCACTCATGTATTTAACAAAAATAACGAGTGCGCACAGCCATAAATCTTATAGATAAGCATAAAATCAGAAGATAAGCATAAACATTTAGGTCTACAATCAGATGCACAGTATTTCATAAACACTTATCTTTATTAATCTTTGGTCCAGCACAATCAATTCCACCCTGCGCACTCAGCTATAGGGGTCTGCGCACCCAGCTGCGGAGTCTACCAAGTCTCTACGCATATAGATGCATAGCCTACTCTAACTCCTACCAACCATGACTCAGACTTACAAACTTAGAACAATCTTGCTTTCACAAACCCATAACACTTTAGATCTTAATCAAAAATATGCTTTCTACCCTTAGATCCCCACTCTATTTATACATTTCCATGGTCCGCGGACCATGGGCAGGCTGACACATTCTAGATAAACTTACATTATTTCAAGGCGGACTACCCTTAGACTTGACTCATCACATTTCGTGCTTCGCGCACTTCGCAGAACCTTTACAATGTTAATACCCCAAAATTGTGGGCTTTAAGCCCCATAGCCATTACGCAGGGCCTCTGCTACCCAACAGAAACATTAGTTCATGAATATGTAAGATGAAAAAACATGTAGGAAATCAATCGATAGTTGCATATATATTGATATCAAGAAGAGATTACAACCATTTTCTTAACATTGTGGTTATCATCTGAAAAGACTAGGTTCCTACACACTCCTGCTAGCATTCCATGATGGCCTCAATCAACAATAGTTTTAAGTCTCTTCCCTTTAAGCTTCACTCCAAACCAAATCACACTTCTCCCTCACACAACTAGATAGCTACAACTATGAATATCTTATTGTTTACTCCAAACCAAAATAGCACTAGCACACCAACATGAACACTAGATTGTGCGTTGGAAGAAGGGAGGTTTATATAGGATGAATGGATGGGAGATGGATCCACTCCTCATGGGAGAAGGTCTTATCCCTTGAGGTAGTTCCATCATTATAGGGGAAAGGAGCCCAAACTAACATCCTTGACCCCATCCGGCCAAACCATTTACCAGACTTCCGTTACGAAGCTTCTAGAGCTAGAAGCTTCGACTCTTAATTTAAAAAACTTTCCATAACAAGACCAGCGCAACTAGAACACAGATCAGTCGCTCCAGCCGGCACTAGGGATAGTGCTAATATATACACATCGGCATGGGGGAGATAAAGGTCACTAGTGCTGGTCTTGTAAACTAGGAAAAATAGAAGTTTCAGGGGAAATGGTGCAAAAGGGAATTGATCTTCTCATGAAGAGGGACACAATGGGAGTTTCTTCATGGAGGCAAAGCATGTGGGGTTCACTATAGAGGTCTTCCAGGATCAAAGAATAGGGAGTACAGGGACAATGACAAAATGTTGTGTAACAAATGCCCCCTAAAGCATGAAGGTCGAGCTAGAGTGAGGGATGAAATGCTTTATGAATCAGTGCGGGGAACCGTAGTCTGTCGTCAGAAAACCTGCAAGAAAGTACATATACATATACATAACTTAGAACTCTATCAAATGATACATGAATCGTGGCATGGATGCGGCCATCCAGAGAATGATCATGTGAATGGATCCAGGTATGGGCATAGCCATCCATCAAAGAGGATCATAATGAAACCAAGGTATGGTCACAGCCATCCAATAATGAGAAGGATCACATATGATAACTCATGGTATGGTCAACCCCAAGGGTTAGCTCAGTTGGTCAAAATCAGTGTCTCACCGTTGAGAGGTCACAAGGTCCATTATGCCTGAAGCCCTTGGGGTTAGGCCTTGCTAGTGGGTCGTGGGGCTAGATTCCCTTTAGGGTCGATCAGCCCAAATTTTTCCGTGGATGTAGCGACCACCCGTTGACTAAGGTGTTCGTGAGCCACAACCTAAAAAAAACTCATGGTATGGTCACAGCCCTCCATCCGACAGAGACATGTATATCAACATAACCATGTCACATCACTTCACAACCTAGACTTTTGTGATCTGAGTCCAGGGTCTTACGCTCCAACACAACCCGATCAAAGTACAAATTCTAACATGCGAATATATGTGTTGGCGTCAAACATGCTAGAAAATCGCTTGATTACCAGTCAATGATGTAAACTTGATGTTAGGTTTTATAAAGTTTATGTTTTTTAGGTATTATTTTAATGATAATAATTAAATGATAATATTTAATTTATAAAAATTAAAGTTAATTTTAAGTGTAATTTTAATTTTCATTTCTTTTCTTTCTAGCCGACCTGTGCTGTCCCTTCAATTTTCATTCCTTCTGAGTATTTATCTATTCCTTCTTGCTCTTCTTTTATCATCTTTCTCTGAGCCCTAATGATGGATCCCATTTGGGATTCGAAACGTTGGTGTAAAAATTCTCTTACTGTGGATTCTCCGATCAAAGATTCAAAAAGCATAAACCACAGATCTCTAAAATCCAATGATGTAAACTATGAACAAGTGCGAGAGAAACCACCAATAATGACAGTGGCCCCCATGGTACTATCAGCACAATCCATGGAATGTGAATAGAGGAATTGAATTTGAACACTCATGAAATCACTTGATCAAAAGCCAATTATGTGACCTTGTCGTTGAGTGAGAGGAACTTGCCATTAGGTCATGCAAGCTCTAAGGTACTGGAAGGCAGCCTCTTAGTCAACTTCCCAAATAATGATCTGAAGTCGACGGGAAATGACCGTGTCGAAGGAGGGCCATAATGTTTCCCACATCATTGACACGAGACGAAAGGATGAAAAATGATTTTGGGCGATACAGAGAAACAGAGGTAAGTGTAACTATAGAAGGACAACTCTTGAACATATCAGCGACACAACTGGAAGTTTGGCAGCTTTTGGATCCATGGGATCGATGGTCATGATGATGTGGCAGAGATCAAATGGAAGGCAAAAATGAACGGCCCAAACCCAAGAATGTCAACGATACAAAGGAGAATATCCCAACCCGACATAAAGCAAAAAGTGTCATGTTCAAGAGTGAGTTGCCGACACAACTGATAGATTTCCAAATTTTCCCCCACCATTTCTGGAAAGTACCCCAATTATTTTTTTAATCGCAAGCTTGAAGAGGATAGCATATGCCTGCACTGTAAGTTCATCCTTCAGACGAGTCCGACCTAGTAAGTTTAATGAGCCCTAGGAAGGAGAAGCTCATGTTCGTCATGGTGACGAATCCGATGTCATTTAATAGTTTTACGAGTCTGATAAAGGTGTAACTCAGTATCTTTTTCATGTTTAGAGAGTTTGAAAAAGACACGTAAAAGAAAAATCCACATGGTCCCTTTTCGTACATTTGTGTCTCTCAAGCCCGAAAAGGTAGAAAACGATACTTGAGAGAACCACTTGACCATTTCAGTGAAGGAGTACCTTGTTCGTAAATAGTGCCTCCCAGCCTGAAAAAGCGATAAACTTATACTAGGCACACGACGCCTCACATCCGTTAATGATTTCAAAACAACAAGGTCTCGGCCATCTTTTCGCTTTGAAAGGTTAGGAAAAGAACTTGAAATCAGACCCCTCATTTTATTTTCTTTTATGAGTCAAAAGGGAAAAACACTCGGCAATCTTTTCATATGAGCTTAACGAGTCGAGAAAAGAGCTGAAAGGTAACTCGTCATCATTGTCGAACATCCATCACCTGTCGCTGAGCAAAAAGGTAAAGTGTATAATTAGATCTTGAGACAAAATAGGTTAATATATTTACAAAAACCTGATATTTTCATGAAAAATGAATAAAACAGAGAAAAGTAAATATATTTTTACCATTTACCACTTTACCTTGCTGTGAAAACATTTTACTCACTTTTTCCCTAATTGTTATAGAGTATATTATGGGAGATCCGGGAAGTCAATCGCCAAGACGCCAGTTACAAGTAAAAGCCAAAGCCTTGAGCTCCATTTTCATGTCCTTTATTTTTGTTTTTAACCATTTTTTTAGTTTTTTGAGGGGGTTTTGCAAAAACTTTTTCAACCTCGGTTGGTGCGACTTCCGGGCATGGAATCATGCTAGCCAAGGATGATTAACAAAGCCAGTCGTGTTGACACTATGAATAGGGAAAAACCCTATTTCCTCAAAAAATCATCATTAAGACTCAAATTTTATGGGCCAAGCATGATTGTTGACTCAAATTAATGGCTTTTGCAAGAAAGAATTGTTGAAAATGGTGGATTAGAAAGCACAGGAACATGAGGATGTTGACACCTAGGCAATGAATGCCTCAAATTTCCTGGAAGCTTTGAGGGCTTGCGGGCTCCTCAAATTCTTTCTCACGCCAGGGATGCGGGCCCAACCCGAGTTGCTTCGGTATCTAATTAGTCTTTGGGACATTAATCAGGGGATATTTGTCATTAGTGACCAAGAGCTGGAATTGGAAACTTCAAATGTATACTTCATCACTAGACTGTCCCAAAGAGGGGAACCAGTAAACTTGTATGGGTCACGACTAATTGGGGCAAGCGTATCTTCATTGCTTGCTGAACATTATCCTGAGGCCCTGAAATCCAAGAGTGGGAAGATTGAGATTTCCGGTGTTCGGGATCTAACATTGAGAGTGCTTCTATTGACCATCAACAAAGTGGCGGGGTCCCAGGTGAAACATGATACTAACAATTCCAAGTTCCTATATGTTATTGACTGCACAGCACCTACAATCTTCAACTGGGCAAAGGTCATGAAGATCAACATAAAGCACCAGCTATCCAAATCTAAGGCAGGGAATCTAAAGCAATTTTGCTTCAGATCTGTGCCCATGACCTTATTCTTGGAACGGGTGCCACGGTTCTAGTATCAACGGACTGAGGTAGATCCTCCTATGCCACATGATCCGTAGATGGGCCGTTGGAGTCATTTGACATCCAGGATCACTGGGGGTCAGCACATGTTATACAGACCTGCTTTCTTTTCATGGCTACGACGACAGAATATCGTCATGGAGGATTGGCCATATAGTGGCACCGACTTCCGTGGAGATCCGGACATGCCCTTACTAGATGGAGAGGATTTTTACGATGAAGGTAAAAAATAAAATTTTTAATTTTTTTTTATTTTTTTAATTGGTTTTGGTATATATGTGCTTATAACATTTCTTTTGTTAATGCATACGTTGGACTAAAGTGACCTGCTGGGATGTCCCCAATAGCCAGGCACATCCCCAAACCTGTTGATGATGTCTCTCCTTATTAGGAAGGAAGTGATAACGAGGAGGAGATCGTGAGGAACCTTGAGGGGTTGACTTGTGGCATCTCGGAGTATGCTCAGGTAGGTGACATTCCTCCTCAGTACCAGAGACACGCGGTGGGAGTCTTGAATCGGATCCGTCGATTGCTGACTCGCGTTGCACGAGATGTATCATGCTACCACGATCACCATGCTGATTAGTTCCTAGGTCCAACACTTACATTTTTTAGGCCTGCGTGCGATGGATATATGGGGCCTACAAGCTGCCGATGTTATTGGACACACATTATTTTTTTGGGTTCTAATGTATCAAACATTATCACCATATATATATATATATATATATGTTGTATTTTCTTGTCTACTATGGTACGAATGGTTTGTTATCTTTTCACATGTTTCGTAAATGTCTATCCAACACATGATTAGCTAATGCATCTGTCAATGTATTCATGCATCTAGGAATATGATGATATGTAATGTAATCAAAATGTCTTTCCAATAGACGGATATGGAGATACATTCTCAATATTTGAGGGTTTCTAACAGAATATTGCCCATTGAGTTGAAGGACGACAAGCTATGAATCCAAGTTGCCAATTAATTCTCTAATACCAAGAGCAATGGCTTCTGACAATAGTTTGATGACCGCACTATATTCAGCAATGTTGTTAGTTTTGCGACCTAGACAGATACCTTGAAGGTCAATCAATTCACTGTTAGGTTCATAAATATCCCATGCTACAGATGATAGCTTCCAGATACTACGGCAAGCACCATCAGCGAAACCAATGTGGGGAGTCACAAACATCTGCAAAGCAAGAAAAGCATAATAAACGGGAAAGTTGTTTGAAAACTAACACACAAAACCACATTTCACAAAAATGAATGACACACTAATGTACACAAGCAACTCTTGAGGTAAAGCCCGTTTCGGGGCTTATCGAGAGGATTTCCTTCATAATCAATAAGCTCATAGGCTCCTTTCTGCAAAACGTGTTTCATAATGTAGGGCCTATTCCACATGGGTTCGAACTTGTCTGCCCCAGCTTATCATTGGCTTGGTCATATAGTAAGACCAAATCACCCTCAGAGAACGCGCGAGGGGAGACCAACTGGTCGAAATGGGATTTGACCCGTTTCTTTTGTGCTTCGATGACCAAGGCAATGAGAGGGCGAGTCTCGTCTAGTCGTTATAAATATAAGAGGCTTTCTTCTTGAGGTGACGTTTCGGGGAGGAGTTCAACAGCTAATGTTGCTTCCAGACCATAGACCAGCTGGAATGGTGTGAAACTAGTTGCGTCTTTAGTTGAGTTTTGATAGGCCCAGAGAGATGAAAAGAGCATGAGATGCCAATTTGACTTGTGCATCCCAATAGTATGCTAAAGCATTGTGACCATGACTTTGTTCACAGCTTCAAATTGGCAGTTGGCCTGAGGATAATATGGGGTTGAGCCATCGTGGCACAAGCCCAATGCAGATGTCAGCTCAACCATCATGTAATCTCTAAAATGGGAGCCATGGTCAATGACAATGGCTTGAGGTACACCGAACCTGGAAATAACATGGTTGAAAAGGAATTCAGTCGCCTACTTACCATCTGCAGAGTATGTAGTCATCGCTTCGGCCCATTTGGTGAAATAATCCACAGTGACGATAATATAGCCATGCCCCCTGGTCGAACAAGGGTTACATGTCATATAATCGATGCCCCATTTGGCAAAAGGACGAATAGTAATGATGGGGTGTAGGTGAGTGGGTGGGGCACACATCTTGCCTTGGTAAATTTGGCATTCGTGGCACTTGCAAACAACAAGAATGCAGTCCTGGAAGATAGACGGCCAGAAATAACTAATGCGAAGGCTTTTTTGAGCAGTAGCATAACCAAACATATGACCACCACAGGCCCCAGAGTGGCAATCATTCAAAACTCTTTCAGCTTCCTTGATCATAAGGCATTAGCGAAGAACTAAATCGACATTGATACGATATAAAGTATCTCCAATGATACAGTAGGGTTGGGAGTGATGCTGAATCCTTCGGTGATCATCTTTAGTCAACACAGGCCGAAACGTGGATGTCTAGAGATACACGATGATATTACCGTACCATGGATCAAGGTTTCTAATCAAAAAGAGGGTCTCATTCGAAAGTTGTTCATCTGCACCAACAGGAAGAGACTTAGAGGGAAGGGAACAAATCAATTCGGCGAAAACGAGTGACTTCTTAAATTTCGTAGTAGTAAATACCAAATCAAATTCTTGTAGGATGACAATCCATTTAGAATATTTTCCCCCCAGCAACTGACGAGTCAGGATATAGGTCATGGGGTTGCATTCAGAAATCATTGTAGTCATATGCAGAAGGATATAGTGTTGAAAACATTGAACAGCCTGTATGGTAGCCAAAGCCAACCACTCGACATGTGCATAACATGTTTCAGTGTCGCAGAGATTTTGACTAAGGTAGTAGATCACATGTTCATTTCCTTCGTCATCGTCTTGGACCAAGACCATAACAATGGTGCTAGGGGCTGCGGCTAGGTCAAGAAAGTAATCTCCATAATAATCTAGCAGGTGCAATAGAGGAGCATTTATGAGGATGATCTTGAGATCATCAAAATATTTTTTGGGCCACCTCATCCCATACAAAGGGCGTTCCTTGTTTTAGCAACCGGGTAAATCCTGTGGCTAGCTCGGCATAATTGGGCATAAAATGATGGAGAAAGTTAGGCTTTCCTTGTAGGCTCTGGAGTTGGTGCAGTGAAGATAGAGGGGGTAAATTCACAATGGCCTCGACTTTTAGCGGATCAAGGTGAATACCGTCCTTGGAAATGATGAAGCTGAGGAGTCGTTTGGATTCTACACAGAAAACACATTTGTGTTGGTTTAACCAAATGTTAGAGTGTCTGTGGTGCAGAAAAATCTGTCGAAGATGGTCTGGGTGATCTTGGCGCCTACGAGAATGAGTGGGAAGGTCATCCAAGTAAGGCTAGACAATGTTGCAAATATCATGAAATGCATAGGACATTTCCCACTGAAATGTAGCCCCAACATTTTTTAGGACGAAAGGGAGCCTCTTGTACGCGAACGTACCCCATAGACAGATAAACGTTGTCTTTTCTTGGTTGATCGATGCAATGTTGATCTCGTTGTAACTAGAAAAACCATCCATAAAGGAAAAGATCTTGCTCCTGGAACATTCATCAATGATTTGATCAATGAAGGGAGTAGGATAGTTGTCTTTAGGACAAACACGATTAAGATCTCGATAATCAACGCAAACTTGGATCGTTCTCTGTTTTTCATCACCAGGACAATATTGGATACCGATTCTGTAAGGGGTATGGGATAGATGAACCCAACTTTAAGAAGCTTTTCAACTTCACCCTCAATAGCGGCGGCCTTCCTAGGGTGCACCGAGTGAAGCCGTTGACGAACGGGCTTCGCATGCAGATAAGTTGGTATTTCATGCACTACAATGCTAGGATCAATGTTGGGCATTTCTTCATAGGACCACACAAACACATCACGGAACTCTTGAAATAGACGAATATTTGTCTTGATCTCATCTAGAGAACAAGATACCCCAATATGAATGTGTTCAACGATATCGGTTTTGATAAAAATATCAATCGGCATCGTTTGGGTAATATTAACCAGATTTCCTTCTAACCATACTTTGTGAGTGACGATCGGTAGCAAAAACAGAGAAGAGGACTCTTCGAAAACGGTAGACATGACCGTCGGATGAGGCAGGAATGAGGAGCAATGATGAGTATCGATCCAAGGTGGTTACTCGAGAGACATTACTTCCATGATACCTTCATCAGCTAGGAAGATCTCAGCTAATGGATCAGATGATTGCAAAGTGCCAAGCCACGGGGATTGAGAGTACGTATAAAGACAGGTCTTCGACATAAAAGAATCATAGGATGCAGAACTCGAAGCTGAAACAATTTCCATGCAGTTGAATTCGGCGGGACTAAGAGGCATAACCTCACCCCAGGTATCAACAAGATCTGGTGAAGGTATGACCCAAGGATCATATTTGACCAAGATCATGTTGACAAAGGCAACATCAGGAGGTGGGAGTGGAAAAATTCCCATTAAGTCTGGATCTTTGAAAAGACCTGCCCCCACACTCTCATAGGAAGCACTAGTGTACTTGACGTAAGGAACATTTCCATCTGAGGAGGAAGAGGCAGAGAAAGACAGATCGTCAACAATGACAATCTTCCCTTGATGGGGAAAACAAATCACGCAAAGTAAAGAGGATGCCACGGCATGCATGGCATGGGTCCAGCTTCGGTCGAGTAGAAGATTATAATTGAGAATGGCGTCAACAATTTCTACCTCGACTTACACTATCTTGCCTTCCAGAGTGATGGCAAGATTAGGTAAGACACCAAAGGGTCGTGAATCGCACCCATCGGAAGCTTCCAAAGTGTTCGGAGATTGGTTCAAAGCAGGGGAACCAATAGCATTCCAACATGCACTTCACATGATTCAGGTGGAAGCACCTTCATCGATGACAGTCTAGTGGGTGGTCTTCTCATTGATGATTACCTGAATGAGTAAAGCAATCTAATGAGGAAAACGCGGAACATGGTTCTCTATATCAAAACATATCAAATTAGAATCGGTGGGATTGATGCCCCTGATAGATGACAACAAATAATTCCGCTATGATGGGCATATTTGGAGCACCTCGAGAGTCGACATGGTTGATGGTGCCTGAGCTAATTCCTCAACAATATTGTAGTGCTGAGGAGCTTGAGCATTAGGATTATACGAGGATTTCCAGAGCACACCTTAAGAGGGTGGTTGTATAGCGGAATCAGGGTTAGGGCGCTCAATATGCAAAGGACCAAAACTCGGGGTAGAAAAAGAAGGTGAGGTCCCTTTCTCTTTCCTAGCTATTGAAGCAGGAGTTTGATAATATTTCAATCTAGTAGCCACATTAATGGGCTGGCGCATCATGAACACTTGAGATCTGGAGGAAGCAAATTAGGGTTGGTCTACCATTTGTTTACTGAGATAGAAATAGCTCTTTGAGGACAGGGAGGGTCCCTTTTAGCAAGCAACTAACTTTAGATCATCATGGACAATCCTTAGTGTAGTGATATTCCTCACAAATGAGGCAAGTATACCTAGGTTTCCGTTGCGAAGATTCGCCAACAGATGATTTGGGAGGACCTTGTTTTGGGGCATCAGCTTTACCCTTGCCTTTGCCTTTCTTCTTTCCTTTTGAGGATTTGTCTGTTGTGGTAGACTAGATAGCGTCGACCTCTGAGGTTTTACCAGGGCCAGGTGGATTCTAGGATGAACTATTAGGAACAGCATTTGAGACCGACTTTTGTTTGGAAGAATATTTACCAAGGGTCTAGGATACTGAACCAATAACTCCATCAACGAGAGGTATAGCTTGTGACTTTGATGTTGTGGGATCGGATGATGGCCGCGGAGCATTGGGTAATAACTCATACAAAGTGCCAGACTGAGAATAAACTAGATCCAAGTACTAGGCATGAGCGGTGGCTTGCTCTTTAGTAACGCATCCACCCATAGCTATATCACAAGAAATTGGGGCCACGAATGATTTGGTGAACCATTCAGTCAGCAGTTGATCAGCAATCTCAAATTTGATTAGGCAACGTCTATGTCTCCATTCATGAATGTGATCAGAGATGTGTGGCACGGTATCTTTCTTAAGTGATGTAAGCACATAGGTGCTAGTTTCATAGCGAACCGAAAACTGAAAATGTGTGAGGAAAGCCATGGATAAAGATTTAAAGTCGTGATAAGTACTTTGAGGTAGCTCAATGTACCACTTAGTTGTAGCGCCCGTGAGGGTTTCTTGGAAAAGATGAAGACGAATGGAATCGTCAACATACAAGTTCGATGAGCACTAAAGGTGATATGTCATCACATGGGCCTGAGGACCTTCTTTAGCTTTCCCATCGAACTTTGGATAATCGCTTGGTATCTTGGACGGCACTGGAGGCCACTACGGCAAATGAATGATGGGTTCATTCGTAAGACAAGATACATTTGGAAATTCGATGTAGCCAAGAATGGAAATTGGGTGTTAAAAGGCATGGGAGGTCAATAAGTGTGTCCGTATAGAGGAGCCCATCCCTGCTGGTAAGGATTTCGGCCCCACAGTGGGGGATTTTAACCATATGGCATTTGAGGCTACCCCCATTGCGGATTACCTTGACCATAGGGAGGGTTTTTACCTTGAATACCTTGGAAATGTACAGCCATAGGTTGTTGATGAGCAATGTACGGGTTAAAAGGTTGTTGAGCCTGTTGACCTTGGACATATGGATATTGGACATGTTTTCCTTGAACATGCAGGTGATGAACCTGTTTCCCTTGAATAAGAGGATTTTGGACCTGCTATCCTTGGGCATAAGGTTGATACACTTGTTGCCCTTGGACATAGGGATTATGTACCTGCTGCCCTTGACCAAAAGGATTGGTTCCCCAGTGGAGTCGCCAATTTGTGGTGAAGTAAAATTATAAGTGCAGAGACAAAAAAATTCCTCTAGCCCAATAATGGGTCGAGCCACAACATATACATTCTATGGAATATTTCCTTAGGTTAGAACCAATTAAGAGGGCCTACCTCTTAGTGTGCTTATTCCATTTGATGATGTCCTTGCTTTCTCACTCCAGCTATCTCTCGCTTCCTTCTTCAAGCACCTGAAACAAATAAACAACAGCAACCAACAACCATGATAACAAACAAATTGTAATTCAACTTACTTAACGATTCAAGAAACATTAATCCATGAATATGTAAGATGACAAAACATGTAGGAAATCAATTGATAGTTGCATATATATTGATATCAAGAAGAGATTACAACCATTGCCTTGACATTGCGGTTCTCCTCTGACAAGACCAGGTTCCCACACACTTCTGTTAGCATTCCATGATGGCATCAATCAACAATAGTTTTAAGGATCTTAAGCTTTACTCCAAAACCAATCACACTTCTCCCTCGCACAACTAGATAGCTACAACTATGAATAGCTTATTGTTTACTCCAAACCAAAATAGAGCTAACACAGCAACATCAACATTATCTTGTGCTTGGGAGGAAGGGAGGTTTATATAGGATGAATGGATGGGAGATGGATCCACTCCTCATGGGAGAAGGTATTACCCCTTGAGGTAGTTCCATCATTATATGGGAAAGGAGCCCAAACTGACATCCTCGACCCCATCCAACCAAACCATTTACCAAACTTCCGTTACGAAGCTTCTAGAGCTAGAAGCTTCGGCTCTTAATTTAAAAAACTTTCCATAACAGGACCGGCATGACTAGAACACGGCTCAATTGCTCTGGCCAATGCTAGGGATAGTGCTAATCTCTGCACATCAGCACGAGGGAGACAATGGTCATTAACGTCGGTCTTATAAACTGGGCAAAACAGAAGTTTCAAGGGAAATGGTGCAAAATGGAATTGATCTGCTCATGAAGAGGGATACAATGGGAGTTTCTTCATGGAGGCAAAGCATGTGGGGTTCACTATAGAGTTCCTCTAGGATTAAGGAACGGGGAGTACAGGGATGGTGACAAAATGTTGTGTAACATGTATGCGACAGCAGTGAGATAGCAACGAAAACTGAAATAGATCTAGGTCAAGATAGTATACATGTTGATCTAAAAATGAGGCTCTTAGGATTCTTGTCTAATCTGTGAGAACCTCTCCCACTTCCAAATCTTGAATATATTCCCAAGTCTTTAGTGATTAACCAATGCGGAATTAAGAAATGCTTGAAAATAGAGGTGTATGCTTGTATTTGTTTTAAACTGATTATATGATGTAAATTAATGTGCTGAACCTGATATATAAATGCATATAACAGTAAATAAAGTAGCAGAGATAATGCAGCAATAAAAAACACACAAAAACTCACAACTCTTGGGCTATGTCTCCATGAGCTTTAGTTAATTCAACTAGGCTCTCTGGGATTATGGTGTAAGTCTTTTACAAGCTCTTTGGCTCAACTCCTGCTGTTCTACACATAAAAAGTGGGTTCAGACACCATTTTATCCCTTCAACTCTTGAAGCTCTAGCTCTTGGCTCTCTTGCTCTTGGTTCTATCTCTTGGCTCTGACTCTGGCTCTTTGGCTCTTGGTTCTGGCTCTTGGCTCTAACATAGGCTCTTGGCTCCTCAGCTCTGGCTTCTTTGGCTCTATATCAGAAAAATAGTCCACTTGGCTTTTCACTTGGCTTCCAAGTGACCCCATAGGTTGCTCTTTTGCTTGTGCTTTGTCTCAGTTCTACCTCCTTGGCTTCTATGCTACCTCTTTGGCTTCTACTTCACAGCAAAACCCCAATAGCAACCTTCAATAGCAACTCGACCACCAACAATAACTCAGCAACCTTCTTTTTTTTGCTTCTGCTTTGTCTCAACGTTGCCCGCTTGTGCTTAGCTTTAGTAACTCGGCCACCATCAACAATTTAGTAGTCCATAGTCTTTGACATTCATTTCTTAAAAGCCAAATCGCACTGCCTATTGGTTTCCCCTTTCGGGCTCTTTGTCTTCCTGCCACAGTCCATTCAAATCCCATCTCTGGGCATTAGAAATCATTGCTAAATGCCCTTAGGGATGAATTCCACCTATTTGGTAACTGAATAGGTCTATCGATGCTTGCAATCCTTTGAAACAGTCGCTCTGTGTTTACACAGAGAACGCTGTCATTACACAAAAAAATCCATAGAACATTGTTCATCCAGACTTGAAATTCTCATAACCCCACTTTATAGCGCCATCGAGTTCGCCTGGAATCGCTATCGCATATCACGATTGACCTGCTCCATGGTTTTCTCTTTGTATTTTAAAATACATTGAAATGGGGAAAATGCATGTAAAATTGCCTTTCAACGGATTTCAAAATATATCGATTACCACCTAGAGCCCTGTCGGGTCCAGCAATTGCATCGGGCATATATATATTATATTATATAATATATAATATATATATATATAATATATATATATAATATATTATATAACATATGGTCATTCCTCTGTAATGGTTCGATTTTGATCTGTCGATTTCAGCAATCGCACCATCCGCATGGGTCTAAGGCCCGGTGATCTGCTCCTCCAATCACTCGATCGCCGATCAGCGATCAGGTCTTGACTGATGCTTCCCTTTGCCAATCCAACGGCTGTAATTCACTCATCACAATCAGCCCATGACACATCTTAAGGCCTTGGGGCACTGGTCCTTCTCCCATGGATCTGTGCGATGCGATAAAGTGGCAATCGTTGATGGCCCAAGGTCCTTCCCTTTGAAATAATTGTGATGCGATATTTCCTCTTTAACCAATCAAACAGGGCCATGTGGCCCAATCTTGGCCTACCATGTGTCAGCTATGGATTGGCCCGTGAGCCTATACTAAAATCAAAATTTTCAATATAGTTCAGAATTTAATGAAATTGCCTCCTTTTCTAAGGACATTGGGCAATTTTCATTTCATAATAACTCCTTCATCCAGAGTCCATTTTCGCCCATTCAAGTTGTGTTGGATTCAGAATGAGAAGATCTTTGCAATGAGACTATTTCCAAGAGTAGCTTGTGATTTTGATTTTCCTCTGATTTACAAAGGATTTGTGCCATTTGGTACCTTTGACCTCTTGCATGAAGTCTTTTAGACTTAGAGGTTTATCCAGGATCCATTTTTGGATCACGCCTTCCCACTAAAAGAACTTTTGGTCTCCAAAAGACTGATATAGTGATCTGAACAATAAATGAGAGTGACTCACCCTCTTCTTTCAGCCCTCCTACACTTGCCTTTGCATAATGCCTTTGAACCAAAGTTTCTTACCACTTCCCTTCTTTTGATGGGCTGGTCTTCCTGAGAATAATTGTCTTCCTCCTTACCTTCCTGTAAAACTTCTACTGAAATGGTCATAGAAGGTATTTTGAGCTTCTTTTCCTTGATCATTGATCCAAGGTGGCTCAACAAATGTGAAGTACATATGCTCCACAAAACTTTCATTTTTACCTGTTTGACAAGATCTGTATACAAATGATGGACTAGATAACAAGCCCACAAAACATGCCTTTAAAACAAATGACCCTTCAAGTCAAGCATGTCGAAAAATACCATTAGGACTCTTTTTCAAAAGATGAAACTTTCATCATCATCTCCATTTAGAGACCAAATCAACTTCTTTCAAGTCAACGTGGCATCACATGCATGTCACAGCAATCAACCCTGCAAGTTAATTACACATACATGTTCAAAACAAGGAAATCATCAACATCCCTGTGTTCATGCATCTCATGCTCATGCATGCATTTCATCCTTCAACTTTCACTTAAGCACGCTATACTTTTGAAGCTGAAATGAAATGTAATGTAGATGCATTAATAGACATGCAATCTTAATCGGATAAGAACTCTAACTATTCCTTACCAATCCCTTTCAAAGGTACTACCTTTGTCTACACATCAGCATCATCATGTGAATCATTCGAAGGCACATCATTTATGGAATCTTCACTTCCATTTCTGCTATCTTCTCTTTCCACTTTCTTCGGCTTTGGTGGAAGCATTGTTGGATTCAGTGTCCAACACTTTGCAGCAAGATGTCCTTGATTATGGCAGTAAGTGCACTGCATGTGCATCCTCTTGATAGCATGATTTTCCTTGTCCAATGGACCTTTAGCTTCTTGCTTCTTTTCCTTCTTCTAATTTCTGTATGTGGCCATTCTCTTCCAACATCTAGAAACATCATGGTTATCCAAACCACAAAAGGAACATGCAATTCTTTTACCATACATATGTGGAAATTCATCATGCTTTGCAAAATCAAAAGGAATGTGTTTAGAACTAGATTTTTACCTGCATCTTTCACCTTTATTTCCTTCATGAGCAGGTGAAGCAAATGAAGAAGTGGCTCCCTTTGGAACACCATCAAACTCTTCAAGGTTGTTAGAGTCTCCCCAACTCTTTGGTTCTAGTGTGTGCTTCTGAACACCTACATTCTGCAATTGATGTTTCAAGCTATTGCATTCCTATTGAATACAACCTTCACACTTTTGAGGTAGAGGACATGAACTGAAACTCCTTATTGGGACTGTTTCAATGGCCTTCATGGCAGCTTTGGAATTCTCTCCATAAGACTGTCCATAGCCAATACCCAAATATTTAGGCCTTTCCTCAACCATGATTGGTTCAATGATACCTTGTGCATGCTTTCCCAAGCCCTTTCATTCATAGCCCATCTTGGGCATTAGCTTCGAACCTATGCCTCTAGTATGTTTTTCAAAAGAACCAATACAAGCATTCTCAGAAGAATTTGAAGACAAAATGGAATGGCTTACCTCTTCTTCAAGTTGACACTTTACTAAGACTTCTTTGGCAAAAAAGAGTTGTGACTCCAACTCATGCATCCTTTCCAGGTTCATATTTACAATATGAAGTTGCCTCTCCATTTCCTGCAATTTGTTAGCAAGCAATTGCTTCTCTTCCTTCATGGAATTCTGCTACTTTCTAAGTATGTTGCTCTTCCTTCCATCCTCATACATTTCTCTCACCATTTCTTGCTTCATGTCTTCATCAAAGAGTCTTGTGAAGAACGCAGAATTTGAGGACCCACTTGTAGAAGTTGTCAATATGCCAATGAACAAAAAACTTCAACGAGATAAATAAAGAGCTTATTTAAGCAACCTCTTGCAAAAAAACTCTTGTGCTTCAGGTTGCCTTGAGGTCCTTTTGAATATAAGAATGCCTTCAGCTCTTCTTCCTTCTGCAAACAAGCATACAATCAACCTCTTGTTGTTCAAACACCTTTCAGACAAGTAGTATTTGCTCTATCAATCAAGCATTTTGATATAACCTTCTTAAAGGTGTGGTTAATCAATCTTAAGCTCTGATACCACTTGATCTGAAAATGGGGCCCTTGGGCTTCTTGTCTAATCTGCAAGAACCTCTCCCACTTCCAAAGCTTGAATATATTCCCAAGTCTTTAGTGATTAACCAATGTGGAATTAAGAAATGCTTGAAAGTATAGGTGTATGCTTGTATTTGTTTTAAATTGATTATGTGTTGTAAATTAATGTGCTGAAACTAAGATATAAATGGATATAACAGTAAATAAAGCAGCAAAGCTAATGCAGCAATAAAACACACACAGAAACAGCAATATTAATTTGGAGTTCACTCACAACTCTTGGGCTACGTCTCCGTGAGCTTTAGTTAATTCAACTAGGCTCTCTGGGATTATGGTGTAAGTCTTTTACAAGCTCTTTGGCTCAACTCCTGTTGTTCTACACATAAACAGTGGGTTCAGACACCATTTTATCCCTTTGGCTCTTGAAGCTCTAGCTCTTGGCTCTCTGGCTCTAGCTCTTTGGCTCTTGGTTTTGGCTCTTGGCTCTGACTCTTTGGCTCTTGGCTCCTCAACTCTGGCTTCTTTGGCTCTCTATCAAAAAAACAGTTCTCTTTGCTTTTCACTTCGCTTTCAAGTGACCTCGTAAGCTGCTCTTTCACTTCTGCTCTATCGCAGTGCTACCTCCTTGGCTTCTATGCTGCCTCTTTGGCTTCTGCTTCAAAGAAAAACCCCAACAACAACCTTCAACAACAACTCGGCCACTAACAATAACTCAGAAGCCTTCTTTTTTTGCTTTTGCTCTGTCTCTGCTCTGTCTCAGCACCACCATCAACAATTTAGCAACCCATAGTCTTTGATATTCATGGCTTAAAAGCCAAATCGCATTGCCTGTTGGTTTTCCCTTTCGGGCTCTCTGTCTTCCTGTCGTAGTCCATTCAAATTCCGTCTTTGGGCATTAGCAATCATTGCTAAATTCCCTTAGGGATGAATTCCACTTATTTGGTAATGGAAGGGGTCTATCAGCACTTGCAATCCTTTGAAATAGTCGCTATGTGTTTACATAGAGAACACTGCCATTACACGGGAAAATCCGCAGAACATTGTTCATCTAGACTTGAAATTCTCATAACCTCGCTTTATAGTGCCATCGGGTCCACGTGGGAATCACTATCGCATATCGTGATTGTCCTACTCCATGGTTTCCTCTTTGTATTTTAAAATACATTGAAATGGTGAAAATGCATGTAAAACTGTCTTTCGATGGATTTCAAAATATATCGATTACCGCCTATAACCCTGTCGGGTCCGGCCATCACATCGGGCATATATATCTATATATATATAATTATATATATTATATATAATATATAAATATAAATATAATATATATAAATATATATAATAATATATATATATATATATATATATATATATATATATATATATATGGTCGTTCTTCTGTAATGCTCCGATTGTGATCCGCTGACTTCGGCAATCGCACCATCGCATATCATATGGGTCTAAGGCCTGGTGCTCTACTCCTCCGATCGCCTGATCGCCGATCAGTGATCAGATCTTGATCGTTGCTTCCCTTTTCCGATCTGAGGTTGTAATGCACTCATCGCAATCAGCCCATTGCACATCTTAAGGCCTCTGGGCAATGGTCCTTCTCCCATGGATCTGTGCAATGTGATAAAGCAGCAATCATTGATGGCCCAAGCTCCTTCCCTTTGAAATAATTTTGATGTGCTATTTCCTCTTTGACCAATCAAATAGGGCCATGTGGCCCAATCCCGGCCTACCATGTGTCAGTTCTGGATTGGCCCGTGAGCCTATACTAAAATCAAAATTTTCAATATAGTTCAGAATTTAATGAAATTTCCTCCTTTTCTAAGGACATTGGACAATTTCATTTTACAATAACTCCTTCATCCAGAGTCCGTTTTCACCCATTCAAGTTGCATTGGATTCAGAATGAGAAGATCTCTGCAGTGAGACCATTTCTAAGAGTGGCCTGCGATTTTGATTTTCCTCTGATTTACAAAGGATTTGTGCCATTTGGTACCTTTTACCTCTTGCATGAAGTCTTTTATACTTAGAGGTTTATCGAGGATCCATTTTTGGATCACATGTAAACAACAACAAGCACTCAAAGAAATCAAGAAAACAACACTCACACAAGCAAATACACAAAAAGCGATAGAAATGTTGAAAAAGACAAGTTGAGTATACTTACCTATGAATAGCTGAGCCGGATGTGTCGAAGAGTCTTGGATGTACTGTGGGATTTCAAAGCTCCAAGATCGATGTGAAAGAATGAGATCTGATGCGTCGAATAAATAAGTTTGTATTAAACACACACATGGCAGCAACAATCATAGGAAAGATAAACATGAGAGTACATTTTTTATTAACAAATGATATACATTTATAGTACATGGTGTGACCGTTGGGTTCCATATCCCAAGGTCTCTTGGACTTCCTTAGTCTATTCCACTTCCACACTAACCCATAGAGGATTAGGTGTCCAACATTCCCCCCCTTAATCTAAAGGGTTATGTATGAGTCCAAGAAGAGAGTTGTAATGCAAAATGTGCAAAAATGCATGGCAGCACTAGAATGAATGTGCTCTCTGAAATGTTGGTATAAAGGGTGGTGATTTAAGGATGACCACCAACACTGCAATGCTTAGTGCAATTCTTAGAACTCTTCCAAAACTAGTAAGAAGTTGAAGTCTTCTGCTAGAGGAATTTCTCCTATTGTTTTGAAGAGGGAAACCTTCAACCATGAAAGGGAGGTCTCACCCCGCATAAAAGGAAGAACTTCAACCTGAAAATGGAAGTCTCAACCTGTGATGGTTTAAGGATGACCAAAAACTCTAGAATGCTTAATGCAATTCCCAGAACTCTTCCGAAACTAGCAAGAAGCTGAAGTCTTCTGCGAGAGGAAGTGTCCCCAATTCTATTCCTGGAACTCTTCCAAAACTGGAAAGAAGATGAAGTCTTCTGCTAGAGGAAGTATCCCAAATTCTTTGAAGATTCATTACCCACTGAAGGCAAGCTCAGGGGCATCTTTATCTCTGGCTACAACTCTGAATCTAGTGTGAAAAGTTTTGGCTCAGGCTCTCTTGATGTGGCTTTGAAGCTTGTAGATGACCATCATTTCCCCCCTATCAAATACAAGGTGAGATGATGGAGAAAACTCAATTGCAAGATTGTTCAATACTCTAGAACAAGTTCTAACATGTGACTGGAATATCTTCTTGGTTGTTGATGCCCATTGCCAAGAAGCGATCCATCCAAGATGAATCTTTGTTCTTGCAGGAGGTTTGTTTTTGAATCATCTGTTTGAAGAATGACTGGTTTTATGGCAATGCTTACATGGATGAAGATCAAAATAGTGATCTTTCAAATGGCCAACTCAGTCACAGTGTTGGCATTTCACAAGTTTTTGTTGTTGTTGTTGTTGCTGTGGAAGAGGGGCAGAATCTAGAACAGCTGGAGGTGAACTGTCATGAGAAGCAAGTGAAGATGAACCATCCTGAATAAATCCAACACTTTGAAATTGGATTGGTTTGGAGTAGTCTAGAATATGAAAGGACATGTCCTTGTCATATCCAAGACCAATTCTGTGCTTGTTGTGGACAAGCTGTTCCCAAGGTCTGATGATGGGCTTGGGAAGTGCAAACTAAACTTCTGCATCTGTATGCAAATCTGCTTCTAAAATGAGCACTAGATCTGAATCAACAAGTTCAGAATGATGACTCCTCTGTTTTTATGCTCGTTGTAGCTAAGATTCATGCTACAAAAATCAATGTTTTCTTGTGCATGTTGTAAAGATGTTTGAATATCTCTGAGAGTGTCTTTTCGAACTTTAACTATGCTTCCACCAGTAGATAAGATTAGAGTGCTTAATAACTTCAATAATCCATGAATTTTCTCCATTATCAAATCAATAAATGACCAAAAATGCACTTGTAGAAACAATAATGGTTTTAGAAAATTAATTTGCCAACTTTTCAACATGAATTAATTTGCATTGCTCATGTTCTCACTTCACAATGTCTTGTGCCTCAATTTCTACACAGCAATCCCAATATTGCTGCTTTAACAGAATGTCCAGCTTGACAGGTTTGCAGCCCACAGGCCCTTCTTTTCCATCAATAACAAGACCCCAACAGAAACGAGATTAGCTTCTATATTTCATCGACCATACACCATATAATACTAACATCTGTGCACAATAGCCTTCAATGCAATTTTATGGTGAACCCAGTAAAGTTCTCTCTATCTCTAGATCTTCCCTTCCTTTACGAAGCAAATAAATCACAAGATATTGATAGATTGTTGCATCCACATTACAAGCTACTACATGCACATGAAATCTGGAACATGTACACGAGCTCAGCCTCTCATAAACTCACTACTACAGGCATGTAGAAATTAGATCATAACATTAGTGGTTGTAGTTCGATTCCTTTGATCCTAATATTGCAACATGGCTTCTCCAATGGCTAGATGAATTGTCTCCTTTAAATAGACATGGAGTGATGGCAGATTATTTGATCCACTTAAGCTCTTGAGACTATTGTTGATGCATCTAGAATAATGCAACCCTCTCCCTATTATAATTCAACTCTTGAAACCTTTAGATCTAGAATGACTCGGCCTTTTGAAGCATAGTGAGGACACAAGAATTTCTGCTTCATATTCCACTATCAATACTCAATTGAAATACATCAAAAAAGTCTCTTTCAAAAAAGTATGCATATATATCAACCTTCAAACAACACCCACATTCAAAACCATCCATACGCAGTCAACACTATCGTCCTTTTCAATCAGGGCGGCGCACATAATACATAATTGAAAACATGGGTTAACGCAGAGCTAGGAGTGCACACGATTTATATTGAATTGAATATATGGTTTTGATAGAATATGTAGTCAACACATGTTATCGACCACCACAAACCTCAACACATAGTGCTTTCACAAATGAATTAACACAAATATTGAACTCATTACAATATACCTAAAATTCTTCCTGGAGAACACACCATATGCAGGAGCATTTGTAATGCACAATCTTCAAACTAGGCCTTTTTTTTTTTAAATTCTACGCACAATGACAACAATGCTCCTTTCACAAGTCGAAAGTCCTTTTATTTGTAACATCGCTCCTTTTACAAGTGAGTTTCTCCATACACCTTTAACACAAAGTAGAACTAATGAACCAATGCTCAAATAGGATGTTCAATGTAACTCCAAAGGATTTGAATGCACAATATAGAGGTTCGCATTTTTGGAATGTATAAAACACACTGAATCCCACAGAGTGACCCAAAACGCATAAGTTGACAAAGTACCTTGGTAGGTTTGCACGAACTCAAAACGCATGAGCTGTTTGAAGGACTTCAGTTGGAGCAGATACCATACACTGCTACCATCAAAGCATACTAACCAGAGGTCATACGCACCAGTAGAAGATGAACACTCGACCATAAGACATGAACGACTGAACCAGGCGTTATGTGCAAGAAACAAGTAGATGGACCAGCGTTTAGGAAATGAATTTAATCATCTCATAGAAATGACCATCGTTTAAGCACACCAATGTACCATACCCAACATTTAAACAGTCGTACATATGCAACACTTTCTCAGTCTTTCATAGGGTTTCAATACTCCAACTAGCTCGAAATCAATGCAGATCCATGCCATATATACTAGTCATGTCGACGCTTTAATATTAGGTTCCAAACGTTCTGTTCATACCATTCCGACCTCTTCATACATAGCACAAGCTCATTGAAATGAATGGAATGAAAATTCAAATTGAATGTAGACTATTCCACTATCACAACAGTGTTGAAACAACTTTACCCAAAGATAAAAATAGTGCTTTAACATCTGTATATGGTCAACACTGAAACATCAAATGGCTCTATGAATTTTTAGATGGGTATTCTCGAAGTATAAATGTTATAATCCAAATCACCATGTTGCAGCAGAATAAGAAGTACAAGCCAGACACAGCGAAAGAGGTCATTGGTTTCCCATCAACAACTTCAAAAGATGGAGCAAAGCAATCAATATCTGAGGATGAACTTGGGCGCGTTATGGCAGGGTAGGAGTTACAATGTTGATCATGATATTTCTTCATAAACGGGCACCATTTTTGCATCAAACACTCAATGCTCGTCAGAATCTCTAACAGAACCAGCCATTGGTGCAAATTCCATGAATAACCCTTATAATGCCTTAGAAATGGGTAAAGTTCCGGGATCAAATTCGTCTGAGTCAAAAGCGGCCAGTTTTAATGCCACTCACAGTCGACTTTGACAAGTCGGCCTTCAACGACTCTGTGGAAGTGGTGTCAGAGGTGGTATAATGTTTGGTGGTATCAGGTATTGGATTAGAGCCACAGAGCATGACATTCAGGGGGTAGAGTGATATTAAATAACCTTGAGCCAACGGTGGTATGGACAATCGCGCCACCGAAAATGCATGTAACAAAATTGTCAAGCATATTATTATATGGCAGAGAGGAGCACCAATTCGGTGAACCAATACCACAGATTTTTGCATGGCAGAATATATAGAGCGCATGACTCATAAGCGCTCAAGGCAACATAAATGATAGGTCAGTATTCGCAGGAAAATAGTGACTCATTATAATGGCTCAAAATGGAGCAAGACCAGCAATCGCCTGCTCTGATACCATGTTAAACACACACATGGCAGCAACAATCATAGGAAAGATAAACATTAGAGTACATTTTTTATTAGCAAATGATATACATTTATAGTACATGGTGTGACCATTGGGTTCCATATCCCAAGGTCTCTTGGACTTCCTTAGTCTATTCTGCTTCCACACTAACCCATAGAGGATTAAGTGTCCAACAGTTTGGGCTCATGACGCATATGCCACAAATCTAGGAAAAAGTGACACTTGGGGGAAAGTTTCCATAACAACTTTGTATGTAACCTCAAGCTACTAAAAATAGCTCCCTGAATCATGGGATTCCTTTTTCATGCTTCCTTTTGCTATTCCGGGAAAAGCAAGATATGCATGCAAGTCAATTTTCCTTGGTCCCAAGTCGAACTGGTCAACTGAACTGCGCATGCATGAAGCTTCTCAATTGCCTGAGAAAAATGTACATTTATGGTTGGGAGCTGGGTTGGCTACCCAAGAGATTTGCAATTTTTCTAGGCAAAGTAGTTGATTGCTACACAGATTTTGCGCAAATTCTGGGTTGAACAACTGTGTCGGGGAAAATTGCACAATTTTCAGTGGGAGTGCTGACTGGCAGAATTGCGCAATTCTGGAGCCCGGCAGGCTACTAGACAGGATTTCACAATTTCTAGAGGGAAGGTTGGCTTCCCTCCAGAAATGTGTAATTTGTAGGGGGAGTTGCTCAGCCTGCAGCTGGACCAATTCTGGGTGATTAGCCTGTGAATGGAATGCATCAAGCTATGATTGACATGTTGTCTTTGTGCAAGAAAACCACTGAATCCTGTGTACTTGACGAAGCAAGACAAGGTGTTTTGAAAGGTTGGTAAGGAGGCTCCAAAACGAGGCTAAGGCAAAATTTTGGAGGGTGTTTGTAGCCACTGCAACACTATCCAAGCGATCAAGCGCTCAACAACACTGTCAGCTTTGGAAGATTCAAAAAAGATTACATCTCTAGATAAAACAAACTTCTTATTAACTTCATCATAGAGATGGTATGCTTTGGAGGTATTTGAATACCCCAAGAATATACACTTACGACTCTTTGCACCAAGTTTGTCCCTTTGTACCTTTGGTATCAAGGCATAACAGGTGGAACCAAAGACTCTGAGATTCTTTACTGAAGGAATGTGTCCATACCACATTTCATAAGGATTATTGTTTCTAATAGCATTGTATGGACATCTATTCTTTACATATACAGCACATAGAACTGCATCAGCCCAAAACATCAATTTTACATTCTTTAAAAACATCATAGAATGTACCATATTTAAGATTGTCCTATTCATTCTTTCAGCTACTCCATTTTGTTGGGGATTATAAGGCATAGTTGTTTGATGTTTGATTCCATGTTGGCAAAGACAATTTTCAAATTCATTTGAAGTGTATTTTTTCCATTATCAATGTGAATAGAGCCAATATGAGATTGTGCATCATTTTCAATCCATGTATGAAAGTTCTTGAATATTTGAAAAACATCGCATTTGTTCTTCAATAAATAAACCTAACACATTATGGTGTAGTCATCAATAAATGTCACCATATATTTATTTCCAATGCAAAAGGAATAGGCATTGGACTGCATAAATTTGAATGAATGAGTTTAATTTTCCTATGTGCTCTGGAATGTGAATCATGAAAACACTGTTTGATATGCTTTCCTAGAATACAAGCATCACATTACTTAAGTTTCCTAGGAATTGTAGGCAAACTAGTAACACCATTTTTCTTCAACAAGTGAAGGTTGTCAGAGTTAAAGTGTCCAAATCTAGCATTCCATAACAGACTTGATGGAAATGTAACTTCATCATAATGAGAACTATATGAGAAATTATGTGCATGAGCAGAGGTACCTTGTAGCTTCATAAGTCTTTCTTCTTCTATCCCCAGTCATGAAAAGTGAGTGATCTATTGCTTTTCTCACCTCAACCTTGCCATCAAACATATGAATGATTTTTTCTTGCTAGTGGATGTGGACCAAGGACAGAAAGTTTCTCCTCAGTTGTGGGGATATAAAACATCGTGCAGAAGAAATTCTGGAAGACCGGGCAATTTGAGCCTGATTGTGCCAAGCCCTAATGGCTTTAGTTTTGATTTTTTTGTAAAGTATACTACTCCATCAACATTGTCAATAAATTCTTCAAAAAAATCTCTTCTAAAAGTGGTGGAAATTTGCTCTTAAATCAAGCAACCAAACATTTTTCCAAGAAGCAAGTGAAGCACTAAGCAAGTCTTCATTTACACCAATATTACAATGTGCCGGAAAATAGTGAGAAGGTCCAGGTGCTTTACCTTTCTCTTTGTCATTGATTTTACCTTTGGCTTGATTTCTTTCCTGCTCATTTTTTTCCCAAGGGAACTTGCATGTGGATGCATCATGTAATATGTCTCTATTGCAACGTATGTAATGAAGATCAAATTTTTCTCCTTGAGAGTGTCTGCCCCCCTTGCCTCTAAAATTTGTTCTTCCTCTTCCTCTTCGACCACATCTTCCTATAATATAATATTGAGCATGATCCTTCCTTCTATGTGCAAGACACGTAGCTTCTTCAGGATACTAAGGAGTTGTCTTTTTCCAAAAAAATTTCTCTCCCTCAGCAAATTTCTTCACAAGGGAGTCAAAAGTAATCTCTTTGAGGTTTCCATTTGCTTGGAATGACTCAAGATAATTGGAATAAGTGGGATAAAGTCCCTTGACAAAAGCTATCAAAGGAATGTCTAGTTCAACATTAGTGACTTTGATATCATGCATAATAGATCTTACTTTTGATGCTAAAGCAAGAGGATCATCATTTTGTAATTCAAGACTAAACAATTTAATCATCAATTGGACAACTTCAAGTTCAGAGTGTGAATCATACAATTCCTTCATTCTATAAGGCTTCAAAATCATTTGAAAATGGTGAAATATGGCAACTCACCTCTTCATTTACAGATTTTTAAATCAAGGCATAGGCCTTGTTGTTCTTGTTTTCCCAAATGGAAAACTCCTTATATGAAGTGGGCTTTTCATGTGCATTATCACCTACACCTTCATAGACTCCTTTCCACAACTCATTGAAATGAGACTGTGTTTGATCTTTCGAGACCACTCAAGATAGTTCTCCTTCCAGGTTAGAACCACTCCCACAATATATATCAATGAGTGCATTTTAAAATTTGTGTACTATAAAAAAAAGTACTTATGCTGCCAATAGATAGTAAGAAATTGCACCTCTGCTGGTAATATGTGTAAAAATGCACTATGATATATTAAAACATAGGTATTATTTGGGGGAGGTTTTTTATGGGTGAGGGTATATTTGGGGGAGGGAGTATTTGAGGGAGGTTTATATGAGGGACCGGGGTGTATTAACATGAAAATGTGGAGGTATATGAGGCAGGTATTAATTGTATGGTGGGAAATACATAATTAACATCGTTCAAAGTATGGTGGTATAGTGGTATATTAAAATGGATATTAAAAATGGTATGTGGATGTGTCAATATTGGAGTTAAACCTTACAGTAAACCAGATAAGGAGTCGAGCTAACCATATTACCCTGGTTATTTCATTGGTTTGAATACGTCGGGAGGGAAGCATGTTATGATTGGGTTAACCAACCAACAGTGGCATATGGTATTAACAGTGTGAAGGTATTATAAATAGTTAAAAAAGTTGGAGGAGATATAATATATGAAATGGCCAGAACAACCCCACTACAACCACAATCAACGTAGTGGAGAGGTCCGAGAGGCAGGCAGGCAATGCGCAGTTGGGAGAGGGTTGAGAGGTCGAGGCTTGAGGGAGAGTTATGGAGAGGTCAAGGCTTGAGGGAGAGGGAAAGTCTGATGGACAGTGTGTTATATGTATGGCGGGAGGATGTATGGACCACTACTAACTAGGAGGAGAAACCACCGGGGCCGACTGTGCAGGAGTATGGGCTGACTATGTATCTAGTATGGGAGAGATAGCTCTGCACTATTTAAGACAGTGGACAGGCCAAGGTATTACAGTGAATTTATATTGTGGTATGTATGGGTGCCAAGGGTGTTGTGGCATCACAGTCGAGGGACCAAAATATGCATGGTAAGAGTGGTGGTATAGGAGGGAGCGGTGATATAATCATTGGTTTGGTTCTCAGCCCTGGAACATAGTAATACCGGCTCACTGTAACATAATAACACAAAATTTAGCAACACAGTCATGTCAACACTCTAGCATATCATTAACAGAGTTAAATTAATGCATTCACCTTGATGTATCAATGAGCTCGACAGAATACCAACAGATATACCAAATAGCGTCTCCATCTTCCATGCACCAGTGTTCAAACCTTCATAGTTCCAATCCTTCCTCTATTCCATGATCACTGACTCTCATCCTCAGTAGCAGAGACCTTAGTGTACAGTGTTTCATATGCAAAGTAGTATTTAGAGCAGAGATTATGCATGGTAGGACAAATTTTCTGTCAAAGGAGAGGGTAAAAGGAAGACTACAGAGAAAAAAATGGTAGAAGGGAGTTATAAGGGTAAATTGGAATGCCAAAAGAGGAGTTGGGTCAGATACCATGTCAGGCCAGCAGGTAACTCCTCAAAATGAATTACATTTCTTCATTAAGGTTTCTCATGGTTATAAAAAAGGAGGGAGAGACTCATGGGCTTCCCCTCCTAGTGTCTCTTCATTTTCTTATTCTCCATTATTTACTATTTACATTATTTACAAATGTTCACCCAATCCCAATGATTAGGTGTCAACATCTAGTCTATCTCATTCTGGCAAAGCGTTAAACTTATACTGAATAGACGTCTTTTCATTTACTTTTACAAGTTCGAAAAGACAAGCGCTTGGAAATATTTTCATGTCTTCAGAGTCTGAAAAGAGCTGAAAGAGAACTCCAAGGGGTTCCTTTTTTGTAGGTTTGAAGAGCTCGCAAAAGAGACAAAAGTGTACTCTTTGGTCAAAATAACATGTTTAAAGCACAAGAAAAATATGTTAACAGTTGTCGACCTACCCAGAACAACTTAGAAAGGATCAAACGTACATGTTTCATAGTAAAAACAAATCATCACTAGGTCAAAACATTAAATATGAATAAAATAATGAAAAATGTGACCATATATACTCAAAAATGACTATTCATCTTTACCATTTCACATTTACTTCAATAGTGAGATTTCTAAGTAATTTTTCCGTCAATCTGCTGCAGTTGATTTTGGCCAATCCAGTGGATGATTTTGAGTATCGTCACTTCCAGGTAGGAGCCAAAACCCTTATCTTTCTTTCTGTGGTTCCATTTTATGATTTCAAGAAAAATTTATAAGTTTTTGAGGGCCCTGGGGTTCGAAAAATTTTCCCTAGGACAAACGTAGGCCCAAAGGGTCAAAAGGTGTGATGCACCTAGGCAGTCATGCACTACAGGCAGGGGTGCAACACTCTGTTTTTCTCTTCTGAGGTGCGATGGGCACAAATATAAAGTTTATTTATTAGATTTCCTCAAAATTTTCCATTTTTTTTCATGAAAGGATCCTAATGAATCTCTTGTTGATGTTTTAGTGGTTCATCAACACAAAATGGCTTTCGTAAGGAGAGAAAGAGAACATGAGGAATAGGATTTAAAAGCAACAAATGATATTTCTACCATCCAGGCATTAAAGAACTGTGGATTGCTAAAATTCTTATGGCTTCCTAGTATGAGGCAATAGATGGAGTTATTGAAATACCTCGTTCATTCATGGGATGTTCAAGCACAACCCTTCAGGTTTGGGGAACATCTACTCAAGATAAAGGTAGAGGATATATACTTTATGACAGGATTGTCCATTAGGGGTGCCCCCGTATTTCTCCAGGTGGGAGAAGTGGTGGGGAGATAGTGAAATATTATATCTCCACCTATTGTAGACCTTGATCCCATCCAAAAAAGTATGGGAAGATCAATATAAAAGATGTGACCCAGTTACCTTTGAGAACGATCATAGTCATTATCACAAGACTGGAAAGTAGATACACATTTCATGTGGAAATCAGATCATATATGGAATATGGATTGGAGTGTCTAGAGCCAACACTCTTCAATTGGAGTGAGGGAGTTCTGGTCAATATGAAAGAATAGCTAACTAAAGCAAAAGAGGGAAAACCAAATAACTCTGGATACGGTGCGATATTAGTTTCCTTTGCATTAGGGTTGGTTCCATTTCTTCAGCCTTAGCATATTCTACTCGAGCCTATTGATCCGAGGATGCCAAAGATGAGGAGGTGGATATATCATATGTCCCGACATGCAGGGCCGTCAGTGATCAATTTCTCACCAGCCTTCTTTGAATGGATATGCAGACAGTTTATCATGATCAATGACTATACTTATGCAAACATGGATTTCCTCGATGACCCTGAGCTCGTGCTTCTTGAGGGTGAGCCATGGGGTGCTTCAGGTAAGAAATTTCAACCTTTTAAGTTTTGAAAGTTTTACAAAAAAAATTGTGTTTTTTATGTTTCTGAGACTAAAATATTCATGTAAATGTAAATGTGGGACCAATTCAACCTATTAGTGCTTCATACCTCCATCATGTAGAGGAACGAAAATAGGAGGAGGTAGTATAACTGGTATGGGTCGTTGCGATGGGATGGGATATGATATGAGATCCAGATGTAGTAGAGGTCCTATCAAAGGTAGAGCAACACATGGAAGGGTTGACACATGGAATTGACGATACCGTGCTCTACCAACTTCCACTGCAACTTTAGCAATACACCATAGGGGTGCCTAGTTGTATCGTTCAAATACTACGCAAGATGGATCATGTAGTTTCATTCTATCATGAGCACCTTTGATTTGTTTACTTAGATCTTTGCATGTAGTTTTTTATAGGGGAGATGTATGCCTTATGTGTATCAGGCACAAATTTTTGTAAAACCAAACTTAATATACATATATTTTCAATGCTTTTGGGTTTCAATTGTATTTTCAATATGATGTGATGTGAATTGAAAGTTAATTACATTCGTTGTAAATGTCTATCTAAAACATGATTAGCTATGGCATCTATGAATGTTTTTATATTTCTAGAAATGTGTTCATATTGTATGGAATCAAAATTTCTTTCTAGAAGGGGTACTCTTAAAACCATGCATAAGATGGTGGGACTTCTAATAAAATAGACACTAGCAAGTTGTATCACTATGAGATGTGAGTCAAGTCTGATGACTAAACGCCAGATACCGTGTGCAATAGAAATAGACAATAGCTCGACCATTGTGCTATACTCAACGATGTTGTTGGTGGAGTGACTAATACAACTCCCTTGTAGACCCACTAACTCGGCATTTGGAGAAATGATAGCTCATGTTGTGGAAGATAAGTTTTGAGTACTATGATTGGGACCATCAACATAACCAATAAAAGTTTCAAGAGATACCAACATCTGCAAACCAAACATAAAATGGAATCAACAAAAATTGTGTGAAACTCTAAAAATACACACTCAACACACCTATAGAAAATATGTACACATTGAAAACTACACTTTAGATAGAGCATAGTATTTTTTGAGGTAGATCCTATTTCTAGGTTGCGCCAAGGAAACTCCATTAAAATATACTAACTCATAGGCCTCTTTTGCAAGAAATCACTTGAGAATGTATGTACCTAACCACATGGGTTGAAACATACCTGAACCTAATTTATCAGACTCCTGGTCATATAGCAAGACAAGGTCACCTACTGAGAAGACACGAGGCTTGACACTCTTGTCATATTGTGATTGATGTTTCTTTTATGGGCTTCATTAGTTATAGCAGCATCACATCAGGTTTCATCTAAATGATTCAGATGTAAAATACGCTCCTCCTCTACGGAAGTGGTAGGAAGAAGTTCGATAGCTAGTTTCAATGATGGAATTTCACATTCAATTGGTAGGATAGATTCCAGACCATATACCAACAGAAAGGGTGTAAATCCACCAATTGTCCTAACTGAGGTTCGATATGCCCACAAAGCAGTGCAAATGAGAAAATACCAATCTGATTTGTGGACCCCTGCGATGCATTAAAGAACCATATTAAGAACTCTTTTTATGGCCCCAACCTATCCATTAACCTAAGGATAGTAGGGAGTGGAACTTTCATGGGAAAGTCCCAGCTTAGTAGTTAGTTCAGTCATCATATGATTCTAGAAATTTTTTCCATGATTGATAAATATTGCTTGTGGAACACCAAACCATGTGATGACGTGGTTAAAAAATAAGTATGCAGTCGTTTCCCTAGTGTTGTTAGATGTAGGCATCACCTCGGCCCATTTAGTAAAGTAGTCAACAACGACAATAATATACCCATGCCCCCTGGTTGAGTGAGGGTTACATGTCATGAATTTGATACCCCATTTTGCAAAGGGACCAATAGCAATAACAGGATGCAATGGAGGGGGCAGATAACAGTCCTTATGGTCATATATCACACATGCATGACACGTATGGACAACAAGATGTAGTCTCGAAAGATGGTAGGCCAGAAGAAACCAACACGTAAACTTTTCTGGGTGGTAGCATAACTAGATAAATGTCCACCACATTCCCTCGAGCAGTATTCATTTAGGACTTTAGTGGCCTCCTAAAGTGTGGGGCACCTTCGTAAGATCATATTGATAGCACGATGGTAAATGGTGGCGCCGATAATGATGTAATTTTGGGCTTGGTAACGAATACGTCGTTGCTCTGAGTGAGAGGTATTAGACAAGAAAGTCTAGGTCTAGAGATAAATCAGGAAACATTCATAAAAAGGGTTAGATGGTGAGATCAAAAACAACGACTCATCAGGAATAGAATCTTCAAATATAGAAGTTGAATCAGGGGGAGGGATATCACACATTAGCTCCGTGAAAACTAGGGATTTCTTCAACTTGTATTTAATGAACTCTAGGGCAAATTCTTGTAAGATGATAATCCATTTTGAGTACTTTCCCCCCATAAATTAACATGACAAAATGTTTGTCATAGGCTTACAATCTAAAACGACCATAGTTTTCAGAAACAAGATGTAATGGTGAAATTTTTTGACGGCTTGAATGGCCGCCAAAACCAACTTTTCTACATGGGAATATTGAATTTTGGTATCATTAAGATTCTAAATTAGATATTAGATGGGATGTTCAGTCACTAAATCATCTTCTTGTCCCAATACCATTTCTATAGTAGAAATGGTAGCTGTAAGATACATGAAGTAATTTCACTGATAGTCAGGGGGATATAGAAGAGATGCCCGAAACAATATATATTTCAAAGCATCTAACGCTTTCTGAGTTGCTTCATCCCACTGGAAAGGAATCCCTTTTTTCAGCAAGAGAGTGAATCCTTTGGTCAACTCAGCATAATTAGGGATGAATCTTCATAGGAAGTTAGCTTTCCCTTGAAGTCATTGAAGTTTAACAAGTGAAGAAGGTGCAGGAAAATAAACAATTGCTTTTACTTTCAATGGATCGATACGAATTCCCTATTTTGATATAAAAACCTAGGAGTCAATCAAAACTAACACAAAAAACACATTTGTGTGGATTAAGCTAAATATTATAATGTCTACAATGAAGGAAAATAGCCTGAAGGTGCATCGGATGGTCAATCCAATGTTTGGAGTGAGCAAGGAGGTCATCCAAATATGGTTAAATGATGTGTTTAATATCATTAAAATCGTAATCCATGGCACATTGAAACGTGTCCCCGACATTATTTAAACCGAATGGGAGTTTCGTATAGGTGAAAGTGCCCTAGGGAAAAATAATAGAAGTTTTAGGTTGGTCCACTGGGAGAATGTTGATTTGATTATAGCCTGAAAATCCATACATAAATGAAAAAAATTTGCAGCCAACACAATCATCATGGACATGCACAATTCATGTCCCGATAATAGACACACACTCGAATGGTTCCCTGTTTCTTCATGACAGGAACTGCATTCAACACCCAATCAGTTAAAGGAACAATCTATATGAAACCAGCTCAAAGAAGCATTTCAACTTCATCCTTAATACCAAAAGCCTTCTTGGGATGGACCAGATGGAGGCACTGCCAGAAGGGTTTGGCATTAGGATACTTCTTAATTTCATGTACAACTATATTTGGGTCGATACCTGGTGATATCACAAAATCAGTCCCTGATAGGCTGCTGATCAGGAGGACTTTCAGTAACTATTTCAAACCAAACTTTTGGTTGAGGCTTAGCCTGCTCAACCTGAGAGGGCTCTCTCACTAGGTTAAAGATTTTAATTTAAGGATTAGATGGCTAACTCTATGGAAAAATCAAGTGAAAAAGTATAAATGGTTGAAACACAATCAACAAAAATCTATTGGGCTTATGGATTCAGAATATGTTTCAGTGCAATAGCAAGATCAGCTTAACATGGAAGTCGAGGCATAAAGAGTCTTAATATATCAGCAAAAAAGAGACATAATGCAAGGAACACGGTTTATAAACACATGAAGGAAGTTAGAGCATTATCAATGAATTCTAAGTAACATGTGTTCATGCCACTACAAGTAAGTAAATGAATAAAGCCATGAGAAAATCAAACATTAAAACCCTCTCCGAATCCTGAGGAGTGAAGCCAAAATCTCTATATTAACATAAAAACATACAATCTCCTACAATAACACAGTATGCTTGTTTCTTTTGAAAATTGCCAACCCTGAGGAATTCCACCTCTTGTCTTTTATAGAATTATCATTACAATCTTGGATTCCTTGATCCAACATGAGGGGAATTCGAATTTCCTAGCTTGACACCTATTCATACCTAAAATAGACTATTAATTACAACTAACAGTTAACTGACTATCTTAGAGTCCTAATACAATTAGGAGCACAACTCCTTATTATGATAGCAAAAACCTAATCTAGGAATTAAATTCAATACTTGACAGTAGTTCCTCCTTAACATCGACCTTGGTAATGTCCATAACCCTCCTGTTGGCCTTTAATAACTTCTCCTCTATCTATCCTGAAAACTAGGAAAATGTCCCCTGCACTATAACTTTGGTCTTCATTGATGTTCCTCAAATCTCCTGATGACAAAACTGGCCCCTTTAATCATGTAACATATGTTATGTTAACCATAGAGCCCTTCTCTTTCACTTGTTCAAACATTAAACTTCCTGAAGGTGCATGAAGAAGGTCAATCTGGATGTGCTACGAAATTAACTGTTGTTTTTGTAGTGCAAAACTTTGCTTTCACATATATCCTTTGTTCTTTGAGTTTTTCCCTTGCTTGAGCTTTAAACTTTCACAAGTGACCTCCTGAAACTCTCCAACAGCATCATTCTCCAAAAAAATAATTGTTTCTTTCCTTTGAGAATTGATCAAAACATCAAAACTGCACCTACAGCAGTTTCGTAGCGCGCTACGAAACTGCTGTGTGAATCAATTTACACAATTTTTTTCGAAAAACCTTCCTTCAAAGGATTCTTCACAGTTGTTTCATTATGTACATATGCCACATATACCTAACATTACCCGTCCTTGAAACATCTTCAAAAAGTAATGTCTTTGTTTCAACCAAAATTTTTATTAGGGTTTCATCACTTACTTTCCTATTCATTTGTGCTGAGGCTGACCTCCAGACTTGCTCAGTTGAATTTCAAGGCCTTCAATTTGTCTTTTCATCCTCCTGATATTAGTTCTTAGTCTGACATTGATCCATCTGACATACCTTGCTTCCTTGATTGCAGGGACAGTTCAGGTGAAGTATTGAGCCTTTCTGCTAACTACTTCGGGTTTTGAAGCCTTTTCATCTTCCCACAGAGCCTTCATTCTGTTGAAATTGGCTTTCTCAACTGCATGTTTCCTTGCCTTTTTCTTAAGTTTGGCAATCTCAATATTGGCAAGTTTCAATTTCTTCTTGACTTCCTCATAGTTATTTTCTTCTTCTTGAGTATTGATGCTCTATTTCTGTCATCTTTGCCCATGGGTGATGGTGGGACTACTGGAACTATGGGCTCTTCACGAAAACTTGATATCTCCCATGTTTCATCTACCTCTGGCTCTACCTCTTGTAACCTTTTCGACCACCTAGTCATAGGCTTTCTAGGCTTGAAGACATATTCTGAAACCTTATCATCAAACTGTATATTTTTAGAGGATTTCATCTTTTTTGACTTGCCTTCATCCAATTTAATGAAGTCTACTTGGACCAGAGGAGACTCTTCAATGTCAATAGCCTGAAGAATATCATTCAAACCTCCCTTTGAGACTGGGCTTTCATGAGTGACCATTGTTTTACCTTTTTCTTTGGCTATTTGACTTCTAGATACCCTCCTCTGGACTGTTTCACCAATGGACTATTATTGTGCTACTTCCTTAATTTTAAATTTCTTCTTCTGTGAATTCTGAGGAGTATCTTGAATAGCCAATGGTGTTCTAGTCACTGGCTCCTTAACTTGCTTTCTGGCCTTCAGTTTAACAAACCTGCTTGACCTTGTTGCTGCAAGGTAACTAGTCTCTGGATATGATATTTCCTTAGCCCTAGGGATAAGCCCTGTTTCAACTCTAAAACTAGACATAAAGCGAAATGCAGACCAATCTCTATCTACATTCTGAAGTTCATGCAAGACAATCAATTTAACTAAGCCATGATGGAACAATGAAGTTTCACATGCCTCTTTCTTCAATTGTATTTTATCAGACCTCTTGCCTAAACTTCGAAACAAAAAGAAAGGTAGATCTAGAGAGATTATCCCAGTGAAATGAAATAGGAGTTTGAAATGATAATAATGCACCTTGTGGTATCTCCCTTCACAGGTGAAGTACCTTTTTATGCATGAGAGTAAGTTGGCATATGTATCTTTGACATAACTCCATGGCACTGCTTTAGTTAAATCTGTGTCTGCAAATTCTGACTTCAGGAGTATCTTGTATGGTGCCATTTCAAACTTGAAGTTCTTTAACCACCTTTCCTGACCTCTAGGAATTTCTGTCATTAAAGATATAACTTCAAGAGAAATTTACAAATCTAAAACTCCAATCTTTGTACCTAACCCTGTGAAATTTAGAGAAAATTCCTTGGTCACTTGGCTATGTCCTCCCTATAGATTCTCACAGAACCTCCAGCAACCTACATTTTTGAAGGCTTCCTCAACTATTTTATCCTTTGTGAGAGCATCCAAGCCTTCAGGTTCCATTCTCAGACATCAACCTAACATGTGATTTCTTCTTTCTTCCGACATTTTTCCTTTGAAATCCCTGTAGACAGAAAACCTGAAAGAAAACTACCTTGCTTAACTAAGGAGCTACCTTGCTTGAATTTGATGAAGAACTGCCTCGCTTGAATCCTGTGGAATAACTTTGGTTTCTACTCACCCTGGGCTTGTTTACTCGGACTAAGAACAGCACCAAGTGTCTCTTGCATGAATATGACCAAGATCAACACAAATATGACCAAACTCGAATATGACCAAGATCAACTAACCTTTTTGAAATTCAAAATGACTAATGACAAATGACCCCTAACGAATCTAATGATGGATATGAATGGTTGCATGTGAGAGGAAAGGTTCGTGGACTGACACCTGATGATGAAAATTTAACGGATTCTGGTGGATTTGATAGCTAGACATGATTGATCATGAATCCCCGATTTCATAGTGCATATAGTGTAAATTCGAGGTTTTGCAATATGAAAATGACTAGCTACGAATCCCCAATTTCGTAGCACATGTAGTGTAATTTTATGGCCTTGCACTATGAAAATGCCTAGACAGTTTCGCAGCACGTTCAAATTTTTGAAATGACCAGACACATGAAAACTTAAAACATGATATGGGATCCATAAGGGGTCTGACAATGCTGGTGGACTTTATTTAATGATGGAAATGAGACTCTAATGCTATAACTGAAACTCTTAAAAGCATAAAAAATGACTTTACTGTGTCTAACACAAAAAACTTAGGAACCATGCAGGTTGACCAAAATTTTAAAAACTTTTACAGTGATAATAGTGGCTCCACTTGGGGTAGTGTGCCCCTGTGGTACACTAAGAACCTATAGTTCCAATGCTTTATCCAAGCATCTTCTTCAAACTATTTGGGTCTTCACCTCGGGCTTAAGATTTCTATTTCAGCTTGTCATTATTAGCAAAAACTGACAAAAATGAATATATACAATGTCAAGAGAGATTGGTAATACTTCAGTAACGATAATGCTTTAGGAACCTTCCATTAAGAGGCCCTCCAGCATATGATCCTCCATCAATTTCCTGTAGTATATAAGTGTTGTTCCCATGAAAACCAGCAATCTGAAAAGGACCCTTCCATAAATTCTCAAACTTACGGTGCTTGCCCTTTTCTTCAATTTTGGCCTCCCATTTCAGCACTTTGTCTTGAATTTGAAAACTGTATTCTTTGATCTTTTTATCAAATGTACTCTTAATTCTGTTCTGAGCATGTTAATGATTTTCATAGACTTCAATTCTCTTCTCTTGCAGGGCTATCAACTGATTGACTCTCCTCTGAATGGAATTTGGTTCTTCTTCAAGTCCTTGAATTAACTTCATTACCGGTACCCCAAGTGATGTTGGAAATATAGCTTCGGCACCATAAACTAGTTCATATGGTGAAGTCCCAATTGATCTCTTTGTACAAATCCTATCAACCCATGAGGCATACTTCAGCTTTAAGTGCCAAGCTTGCTTGTTCTCCTGCATCACCTTTTTGATGATCCTTACAATGCTCTTATTTGATGATTCAGCAAGGCCATTTCCTTGCGGATAGTAAGTAGTAGAATGTCCAAGAGTAATGTGATATTCATGACAGAAATTAATCATTTTCTTGGACTTGAAAGCTTGAGCATTATCTGTTATAATCTTTATGGAGAAGCGAAATCGAGAATATATATTATTTTCTAGGAAAGAAATAATTACATAATCATTAGCTTGCCTTATTGGAATTGCCTCTATCCATTTGGTGAAGTAATCCATTGCTGTGAGAATCCAACGATGTTGCCCTGATAAAGGAGGATGTATCTCTCCAATAAAATTCAACCCCCACTGCTAAAAAGGAGCTTCTACATAAATAGGGATCAAAGGTAAAGGTACAAGCTTCCTTCTTCCTTCAAAAATTTGGCACTCATGACATGCATCGATCTTCTTGTAGATACCCTTAAACATTGTTGGCCATAAATATCTGGCTCTTAGGGTCTTGTTTGCTGTAGCCTTCCAATAATGATGTCCTTCACAATCTCCTTTATGAAATTCTTCAATAACTTTATCATCTTCTTCTTCAAGGAGACAATTCAACAAAATTCCTCCTGCATCTTTCCAAAACAGATTTTGATCATATACACAATATCTCAAAGATTTCAGCTTAACAAACCTTGGTTTGGACTTCATTAGATTGGCGGGAGCTTTATTATGCTGTAGAACAAAAGCCACATCCTTATACCATTCTGAAACCAAGAATTTCTCATTAATTGGGACCATTCTTCCTCATTTTCAAAAATTTCTGAGATTTTTGCATTCAGATTTATGTCAAGATAGTCCAGATTTGACTGAATCATTAGCTTTTCCAAGCCTTGTCCCTTCATCAATTTGGTTGGTTTGATGTCTCTATATCATATTCTAGCAATTTGGCTATCCATTTTCCCCTCTTACCATCAGGATCTGCTTGAGTTATAATATCTTTCATTACAGCACTTGGAACATATGCCACAATGTGAGAATGCAGAATATAGATTCTGAAATCTTTTATAGCTTTCACCAAGGCATAAGCTTGCTTTTCTATAATATTGTACTTCAGTTCAGCATTTGCTAATGTCCTACTAAAGAAAGAAATAGGTTGTTCAATACCTTGCTTTACTTTTTGTAGCAAAACCCCAGCAATTGTATTCTCAGAAGCAAATGTAAAAATAAGAAATTCTTTGGAAAAATCTGGACCGACGAGTATTGGTCCTTGTGTAAGTTCCCTCTTGATTTCTTCAAAAGATTTCTTTGCTTCAGCTGTCCACTTAAAGTCCACTCCTCTCTTTAACATCCTTGTCATATCTTTGACAATCTCAGCAAATTTAGGAATGAAGCGCCTAACGAAATTCACTTTCCCAAGAAAAGATTGAATCTCTTTCTTACTTCTTGGTAGATCTACCTTTTGAATTGCATTAACTCTACTAGGATCAATTCTAATTCCTTCTTCATAAATGATATGACCGAGTAACTTACCTGATGTTAAAGCAAAGACACTTTTAGTAGGATTAAGAGAGATACCAAACCTTCTACATTTTAGCAAAAAAAATTCTAGGTGCTTCAGGTGATCTTCTTCTTTCTTTGAAAAGATTGTGATGTCATCAAGATAAACAACCATGGATTTATCCTTTTCTTTAGAAAAATCAATATCCATTGCTCTTTGAAAAGTAGCTCCTGCATTCATGGGACCAAAAGACATCTTGGCGTACATGAATGTGCCCCATGGGGTTGTGAAGGTTGTTTTCTCCTCATCATCTGGATGTACAAGAATCTTATTATACCCTGAGAAACCATCAAGCATAGACGTCCTTTGTGAACCAACAATATTTTGCAGAATGGAATCCATTTTTGGAAGAGGATAGTTGTCCTTCAATGAAGCCTTATTCAACTTTCCAAAATCAATACAAAATCTGATTTCTCCACTCTTCTTTCTAACCAGAACCAAATTTGCAAGCCAATTTGAGAATCTAATTGGGACAATGATTTTAGCATCAAAGAGTTTCTTAATATCCTTTTCAACCAATGGCATGACAAGCGGATTAATTCTGCTCAACTTTTGTTTGAAAGGTTTCTCATTTTCTTTAATAGGAATAGTATGATGAATAATGGAAGGATCGTACTGTTTTAAGTCAGCATAACTCCAAGAAAAAACATCAACAAACCTTTTCATCATCTCAACATATTTGACTTTCATATCAGCTGAAAGAAACTTTGAAATTTTGATCATCTTAGGTAAAGATGAAGTACCCAGATTATAGCTTTCTATTTCCTCTTCATCAGCTTGTATCTTTGGCAATTTGAACACATCATTTTGATCGAAGAGCTTTTCAAGAGGAATAAGCCCCTTTGGTATTGAATTATTCTTTAACTGCAAGACTTCAAAATATCTTTAGACCCAACAAGCATGTTTTGTTGATCTACTTGAGTACTTTCAAATTATTCTTTCAATTCAATAAAATTATTTACCTGTTGATCATGTTCAAAAACTTGCCAATTGGTGATATTATCTGGTATAGCTGGTCTATGACAAACTTCAACATCATATTTCTCAGAAGAATGAATAGTAATGACAAAAAGACTTGTCGAAACAACAAGAGATTCAGCAATGGACTTTTGGTCTCTAGTTTTGATTGTGAAAGAATATGCTTGAAAATTTTCCAACATGTCTAAAACTAGATTCCTGTATGCTCTCATTCTTATATCCTTTGTTTGATAGACACCCTCAACTTGTCTAATAACCAATTCAAAAACCCCAAAAATGGAAATATTCTTAGCCTTCATTCTTACTAGACCCAAAATCAAAGATTCATATTCAGCCATATTATTTGTTCAAACAAAATTCAATTTGTAAGAGTAAAACTTACTCTCATCACTTGGACTTGTGATCCAAATTCCAACTCCTGCCCCTTATTTTCCTGATGATCCATCAAAGTACAAAGACCACCATCCCTTCATCTCTTTGTCATTTTCTTGCTGATTTTCTGAGTGCTGATTTTTTGTTTTCATCTCTTCCAGTCCACTATCAACTGACTCATTAAAAAGAATAGAAGATCCAAGTTTAATATTAAATGAATAAATAGGAAAATTCTGAGGTTTATCTTTGCTACTTACCATATAAGCCATTCTAGTCTCCTGATACAATCTCCTTTGTTCACCGAAAACAGGAATGTGGCATAGGTGAGGTCGATCTGCATTGTGCCTTTGACTTTTGTTGCCCATGATCTTGATAGCAAAATCCCAAACTTTGGTGGAATATCAGCCACAACAATGTCCATAACAATTGTCTTTGCTGAGATTTGTGTTAGACCAACAACAACATCTTCGATTAAACAAATACATTGGACTCTTTTTTAATCAAAAGAGAATAAATCCTTATATGGTCTTGTTACCTGTAATCCTAACCTCTCCATAATTTGGGCATGATATTATGAGAAGCCCTCGAATCCAACATAGCATTATGTAAGGTCATATCATGAATACTAATGCTTACATGGAAAGGAGGAAACTCTTCATTTTTATCATCTTCTAACCTTGGACCCAAATATATAGTAGGATTATCTTCTTGGACATTTAAGATATCAGAAGCTCCTGGTTGTAAATTTAACATCTCTACAATCTTGCTTCTATATTTATCTACCTTGATAATCTCAATAAAAGGGACTGATATTTTAATCTTTGAAATTTCATTCTCAAGGTTGAAAATAGAAACAGATTTTTCAGCTTCTTTGATAGGAGGAGGGAGTTGAGTGTCCTTCTTACCAAGTAGAGAGTCTTCCTTACCTTCAATAATCTTTGGGGTATTTTTCTTGGCTTCAGCAACCTTTGAAGCATCTTTCTTGGGTTGTGCCTTGTTTGCAATAATTGGCACATTTCTATGTCTAAGATTGTATTGTTTTTGCATTTCAAAGATAGCATGTTGATACCCTTTTAAATAATCAGAAGACTCTTCCCCTTGATTGGTCAAACCGGACTCATCATGTTCTTCTTTAGTCAAGAAAATTCCTGACATCTCTTCATCAAGACAATGGATAGATTATTCAGGAATCTCAGGACCATCTTCTTCATCAACCAAATTCTGCTAAAAAGGAGGTCTCACTAGAGGATCAGGCTGTTGATTCCTATTTTCTCTTGGTTTTTGTTGGTTTTGAGGTCTCCTGAATTCAGGGTTTCTAAATTGAGGTTCTTGTTGCACAAGGGAAGCATAGGTGTTTCCAAGAGCTAACATATCCATCAACTTCTCCATTGTTTTCATCATTGAGTCTAATTTACCTTCAGGAGATGAAGAGGAAGGTTTCTCTTCTTCTTTCAATTTAGCTTTGCACATTTTTTATTTTTTAGCAGCTATCATGTTTACCTCTACCTTTACTGCATCATTACATATCAGCAAGTGTAGCAGACTCTCTTTCTCTTAGCAAAAGAGAAAAGTCAGAATCAAATGCTTCAGCATATCTCATTTGTGCTAAGGCTTCTAGAGGTTTCAAATGAGTTCGAATTGAGTTAGACACTTTATTGAATCTTTTTGAAAAGTTTTGGACAGTCTCATCGAATGCTCTTCTAAGGTTGTTATATTCAGTGAGTGCTTGAACTGGATTAGTTCTATTTCCCCATTTCCTTAGAAAATTGTCTTCAAATTCTACCCAATTTCGAATACTTCCTGGTGTAAGAGCTTTAAACCATTTTCTAACTTCACCAATGAAGCTTTATGCAAACAGTCTTAATTTGACATCCTCATCATCAACTTCTTCTCTGTCAACAAAATCATTGAACCTATCTACATGTTCCTCGGCTGTAATTTCTTCATCACTAACCCAGGTAGGGATCCTCACAGCATATTTACTAGGCAAGTCATGCAAAACAGCAGGGAGCACAAGTGGAGCATACCTAGTAGGTGCAGCCATGATTAAAGGAGGAATAGTAGTTACAGGAATAAAAGGGACAGAGGATGAAGAACTGATATGAGGAGGGTTGCTTGGTTTCTGAAAGCAAATAGGAATAGCAAAAACAGAAGATGAGGAACTGATGTGAGGAGGACTACTTGGCCTCTACAAACCACTAACAAATGCACTCCAATTTGGAAGAGGTTAACCAGCTTTAGATTTCAGCAGGACTTCAAAAGGGTCAATTTCTTTCAGTTTATCTAAAGCCTCTCTTTCTAACAGTAGCTTAGAGGTAACAACTTCCCAAAATTCTTCTTTGTCTTCCTGTGATACAAGGGTTGAGGTATCAATTCCTCTCCATTGCAAGTCTAAGATAATATCAATGAGTTCCTCTTCATTTTCTGATCTAAATAATACTTCATGAATTTTATCATCAACTTATTTGTCTTC
>APFE031330770.1:0-89578 GCA_000404065.3 Pinus taeda | reverse complement strand
TGACCTCCAGACTTTCTCAGCTGAATTTCAAGGTCTTCAATTTGTCTTTTCATCCTCCTGGTATTAGTTCTTAGTCTGCCATTGATCCATCTGACATACCTTGCTTCCTTGATTGCAGGGACAGTCCAAGTGAAGTATTGAGCCTTTCTACTAACTACTTCGAGTTTTGAAGGATTTTCATCTTCCCACAGAGCCTTCATTCTGTTGAAATTGGCTTTCTCAACTGCATGTTTCCTTTCCCTTTTCTTAAGTTTGTCAATCTCAAGATTGGCAAGTTTCAATTTCTTCTTGACTTCCTCATAGTTATTTTCTTCTTCTTGAGTATTGACTACTCGGTTTCTGTCATCTTCGTGCATGGGTGATGGTGGGACTACTGGAACTACGGGCTCTTCACAAAAACATGATATTTCCCCTATTTCATCTACCTCTGGCTCTGCCTCTTGTAACCTTTTTGACCACCTAGTCACAGGCTTTCTAGACTTGAAGACAAATTCTAAAACTTGATCATCAAACTGTAGCTTTTTAGAGGATTTCGTCTTTTTTGACTTGTTCTCATCCAATTTAATGAAGTCTGCTTGGACCAGAGGAGACTCTTCAATGTCAATAGCCTGAATAATATCATTCAAACTTGCCTTTGAGACTAGACTTTCATGAGTGACCACTGTTTTACCCTTTATTTGACTTTTAGTTACCCTCCTCTAGACTGTTTCACCAATGGACTGTTCTTGTGCTGCTACCTTAATTTGAAATTTCTTCTTCTGTGAATGCTGAGGAGTATCTTGAAAAGCAAATGGTGTTCTAGTCACTGGCTCCTTAACTTGCTTTCTGGCCTTCAGTTTAACAAACCTGCTTGACCTTGTTGTTGCAAGGTAACTAGTCTCTGGTGATGATATTTCCTTAGCCCTAGGGCTAAGCCCTGTTTCAACTCTAAAACCAAACATAAAGAGAAATGCAGACCAATCTCTATCTACCTTCTAAAATTAATGCAAGACAATTAATTTAACTAAGCCATGATGGAACAATGAAGTTTCACATGCCTCTTTCTTCAATTGTATTTTATTAGACATCTTGCCTAAACTTCGAAACAGAAAGAAAGGTAGATCTAGAGAGATTAGCCTAGTGAAATGCAATAGGAGTTTGAAATGATAAGAATACACCTTGTGGTATCTTCCTTCACAGGTGAAGTACCTTTGTACACATGAGACTAAGTTGGCATATTTATCTTTGACATAACTCCTTGGCACTGCTTTAGTTAAGTCTGTGTCTGCAAATTCTGACTTCAGGAATATCTTGCAGGGTGCCATTTCAAACTTGAAGTTCTTAAACCACCTTTCCTAACCTCTAGGAATTTTTGTCACTAAATATATAACTTCAGGAGAAATTTTCAAATCTAAAACTCGAATCTTTGTACCTAAATCTATGAAATTTAGAGAAAATTCCGTCGTCACTTGGCTATGTCCTCCCTGTAGTTTCTCACAAAACCTCCAGCAACCTACCTTTTTGAAGGCTTCTTCAACTATTTTATCCTTCGTGAGAGCATCTAAGCCTTCAGGTTCCATTCTTAAACATCGACCTGACCTATGATTTCTTTTTTCTTCCTACATTTTTCCTTTGAAATCCCTATAGACAGAAAACCTAGAAGAGAATTGCCTCGCTTAACTGAGGAGCTGCCTTGCTTGAATTTGATGAAGAACTCCCTTGCTTGAAGCCCGCGGAAGAACTTTGGTTTCTGCTCACCTAGGCTTGTTTACTCAGACTAAGAACAGCACCAAGTGTCTCTTGCATGAATATGACCAAGATCAATACGAATATGACTAAGATCAACTCGAATATGACCAAGATCAACTAACCTTTTTGAAATTCAAAATGACTAATGACAAATGACCTCTAACGAATCTAATGATGGATATGGATGGTTGCATGTGAGAGGAAAGGTTTGTGGACTGACACCTGATGATGAAAATTTAACGGATTCTGGTGGATTTGATAGCTAGACATGAATAATCACGAATCCCTGATTTTATAGCACATCTAGTGTAAATTCGGGGTTTTGTGCTACGAAAACGACTAGCTACGAATCCCCAATTTCATAGTGGATGTAGTGTAATTTCAGGGGTTTATGCTACGAAAATGTCTAGATATTTTCGTAGCACATTCAAATTTTTTAAATGACCAGACACATGAAAACTTAAAACATGATATGGGATCCATAAGGGGTCAGACAATGTTGATGGACTTTATTTAATGATGGAAATGAGACTCTAATGATATAACTGGAACTCTTAAAAACATAAAAAATGACTTGACAGTGTCTAACACAAAAAACTTAGGAACCATGCGGGTTGACCAAAATTTTAAAAACTTTTACAGTGATAACACCTGGCATCTCCTTGTACGTCCAAGGAAACACACTCAAAACTCACGAAAAGGGCTCAATAAGTCTCGATCTCAGATGGAGAACAAGATTCTCTAATGTGTATATTTTCGAAAAAAACCTGGCTTAATGGAAATATCAATAGGTATTATCTCTTCGATATTCGAAAGGTTATTTTTCGAATCGACCTCATGAATAGACACAAAATTCGTAAAAAGATTGACAAAATTGGGCGAGTATACACCACTGAGACTATCCTCAATGGAATCAGGTAAGGAGGAACAATGATGATGTTCCTCCCATGGTGCCTCGTGGACCATCATGATTTCCATGATGCTTTCATCGGTAGGGAATACACACGAGAAAGGATTGGAAGACGTACCATAATCCAGTGATCTGTTGAACCAATTAAGTGAATCAATAACGCCCTTCATTAGGGGAATTTTGATGGTCTAAAATGGGCCTCCTAAGGAAATTATAAGATAATAGTGGAAATAGTAAAATAAGATTAGATTACATCATCAAATTTTAGAGGGAAAAAATAAAAAACTGTTTTTTCAACTTGTATTTTCAATTTATCTCCCTATGGGTTTACCCAAATTTCGATCAGAAACACTTGTTGGATGAAAAATTTAGTTTCTCATCCAAGGAGAACACATGTTGCATAATTTTGATGGATCCTGCTACACTACAAATGAGAAATACATGAAAATGTGATTGCAATCACGTTTTTTCATGTAGCAACGTCCATTAAAAGTATGCAACATGGGTACTCCTTGGATGAGGAATTAAATTTTACATCCAACGAGTACTCGCACTCAATATTTGAGTAAAAACTTAGGGAGATAAGTTGAAAATATGAGTTGAAAAATAGTTTTATTATTTTATTATTTTTTAATCTTTTTACTTTTTTTCTCCAAAAATGGTGAATCATCCCCCATGGTTTACATCATCATATTGAATCCTACTAGTTCTTATAAATTTTATTTTGGTTGTAAATTTTTCTTAGGAGGCCCATTTTAGACCTCAAAATTCCCCTAATGTAGAGGTTTAATAGTCAATTCGATGGGAATCGACAACAGAGTAGGATCTAATGAGGGTGGTGCTAGATTGGCAAGTTGATCAGTAGTTTGTCCATTCGGTAGATCCGCATTACCATAATCCTTGTTCTGAGTAGCTACCAAAACATTAGATCCCGACTTTGAAGAGTAAAACATCAAAACCATGTTAGATGAAGATGGGTCTTGAGCAACCATACGAGTCTCTTGATTAGGAAATAGATCATTCAACACGGCAGGAGAAGTGGATGACTTAATAAATTGGTTCACTTTAGCACGGTGAATAAAATCATGTGTAAAGTGTTCCTCGTTGCAAAGCAAGAAAGGATGTCGAGGCTTATGTTTCTCATCAGAATATTGATTTGTTTGTTTATCCTGCATAGAGGGATCTTTCTTCGTCTTACCTTTTCCTTTATTCTTGCTTCCAAGTTGCTATTGAGACTTGCCTTTATCAAATAAAATGGTATTTATCTCAGAAGCATAAGTCGCAGGAGGATGGGATTGAGGGTTTGATCAGATGTGGGTGGAGCAATACCAGATGGTTTACTTTCCCTTTGAAAGCTGGTAGAACCAATAATGCCATCAGCAACATGATATTCTTTACCATGCGGAGGAGGAGCAGTATTCGAAGGTCTTAGAGTCTTTGGTATCTTATCATAAAGCATGTTGGATTGGGTATAAACCAAATCCAAATATTGTGCACGAGAAATTACTTTCTCTTCAATCACGACTCCACCTTTAGCCACATCTTTTGTTATGTGTGCCAACAGATATTTGGTAAACCATTCTGCAAGAAATTGATCGGGAACATAAGTTTTGAGGTACCAGTGATGATGCCTCCACTCATGAATGTGATAAGAAATGTGAGTGGAATCTGATTGTTTGAAGTTTGTTAACAGTTGCATTCCAATGTCGTAGTTGATGAGAAACTAGAAATGTGTTAGGAAGGTTGTGGCTAAGGTGTTGAAATCATGAAATGAAGCTCTGGGTAACTCAATATACCATTTAGCAATAGTACCCGTAAGAGTTCTTTGGAAAAGATGAAGTTGAATAGAATCATCATTAAGGGATTTTGATGAACACCATAGATGATATGTCATGGCATGCATCGATGGGTCTTCTCCTGGATTCCCATTGAATTTAGGGATATCATAAGGAAATTTGGTAGGAATAAATATCAGCCACCATGGCGAATGATCGATGGGGTCATTGGTGAGTTGAGTCAAATCTGGCAACTCAAGGGTGGCTACAAAAGGCAACAATAGATTAAAGTTTGGCGGAGGATGGCCTGGATGTGAAGGAATATCTTGGGCAACAAGAAGTTGCATTCATGAATAAGGAGGGGCCTGGTAATAAGGAATTTGGAAGTGACATTTGGTGTTTCAATCATAGTGGTGGATGTTGGACAGGAATTTGTATCGATTCGACTCATGGTCAACAATCCGGATGTGGGTTTTCACATGAAATTCGTGTGTAAGTCAAGATAACTAGGTAAAGGATTTTGTACAGGAGGTGGAGGAGGAATAAGAGCATTGGTTGGATAAAGGAAAAATCCCTCCAAATGAGTAGAAGGATGAGGCTCTTCTTGTGGGATCTCCTTGATACTCACAAGTCCAGGTGCGGTTCACCATCGAGGCTAAGATATATAGTAGGTAGATCTATCAGAGTCAATGTAAGAGAGGATCAAATACCCAAAGTAACAGGTAAATATGACTAAGGTTCCTCAGGTTCAATTACCTCAGGAAATAAATTTTTTGACTCAAGAAGGTCAGATTGCATAACCTCGGGTGACAAATTTTCAGGTAATTAAGTATCGGTTGTGATCTAGGTGGATATTGGTGGCCACTCGCCTATTACACCTAGACCTCCAGTCAGTTTCATATGTTTCCTTGTTTATTTCATCATTTACTATTTTTAACAGTTTTTCGGGTCTTAAACTTCCAGAGCAATTTTGACCCCATAAACAACATTTTTTTAGGTCTGCAGCAGGCCCATAGTTGTAGGCAAGTGCTTTCTACAAATCGTATAGTACTCAGAGAGGCCTTTCCAACAAGGTATTGTATGCACCAAATGGAAATAATATGACCAAGTTACGACCCCAGGAAGTTAGCTACCCAACAAGCCTCAACGAGGCCCACAAACTCTTGGCGTTCCATATCTTGGTGTTAGAGTTTCGGTTGTTTAGGGTTTCCCTTATTGTTCAATAATAAATAGGCCCTTGAGCCTCATTGTAACATAGTTCAGAGGCATGTAGCCGCCACATCTCTTCTCAGAGATAAGCTACCATCGCCTGAGCTAGTTTATTTCCATTCATGTTTGTAAGCATATTTCAGTATTCTGATATTAATGAAACAAAGTTTTATTTCTACTACATCTCTATATTTATGGTTATATCTATAATTTATTTTGTTCTTTTTTAAGTTCATATCAGTGGTATTAGAGCAATCTTCTCTTTCTCTATTTTTCTTTGCATGTCCCCAACGAGGTCAAGATATAAGGATTTAGGGCTCAACCTGGTTGAACCTTTGTAAGACTAGCCTCAAAAACATCGACGACCTCCTATGGTGGAAGAAAATAAAGACAAGGGGGTAGGAGATCCTATCAAAAAAATTATCGATGAAGCCCTCAAGCGACAGAGGAACATGATGATGGATACTTTGCCTAGATCCTTTGAAGGCTACCCACAGGTGATGCATCTTCATCCAGCAGCCACTCTGGAGGCGCCACTCCTTTTAAGGTACAAGTTAACTTTGACATTCCCATATTTGAGCGCCAGCTAGATGTAGACACCGTAGATAAATGGTTGAATCTGTTGGAAGGATATTTTTCAATTCATGACTTTTCCAATCAGGAAAAGATTACTTTTTCACTTCTCAAAGCCACCCCACATGTCAAGGACTAGTGGGAAACCTATTGTGAACAAAAGGACGAGAGTGAATCCTCACTATTTCCAGCCGCCCCACATGTCAAGGACTACTGGGAAACCTATTGTGAACAAAAGGATGAGAGTGAATCCTCACTATTTCTAGCCGCCCCACATGTCAAGGACTAGTGGGAAACCGATTGTGAATAAAAGGACGAGAGTGAATCCTTAATATTTCCAGCTGCACCCACTTGGGATACCTTCCAAGACACCATCAAGGAACAATATTACCCTATCGAGATCTATTAAGATATATACATAAAATGGACCATGCTACGGTAGGGAAGGGACCAAGATGTGACGGAGTTAATAAATATTTTCCATACCCTACACAAAAAATTGGGTATCAAGGATTTCGAGTGGAATTTGGTACTCAAGTACTGTGGCTACGTGCACTAGTACATCCAGGACAAGATGGAGTTCCTGGACATCTCCTCGCTCGGCACACCATATTGGTACGTTGTCAAGATTGAGTATAAGTTTAAATATAATAAGCGAGACTTTGGATTTGTGAATCTGAAGCAAGGAAAAGACGCTCCCAAACAATAGAGCAAAGTCCAAACTTAAGGCGGGGTGACCTAGGACAACCTATTGAATTCGCAAGCAAAGAAAACACCTTGAAGACAAATGGTGTGAGTTTCATAAGAGATCCACTCATAACACAAGTAAGTGTCGGTCCAAGCAGCCATTGGTGGTTGAGCTAAAGGCTTTCGAATAAAACACATGTTTTGACTCTGAGTCAAAATCCGACAAGGGGAATGACAAAGGGAAGCATATCATTAATGTGGATTCCAACGCTACTTTGGCCACCACCAAGTTCTACAAGAATGAGCTTGAAGATCCAAAGGATAGGGAACACCTCTTCCACTCAATGATGTGGGTGAATGGTTCTCCACTACAGTTCATTTTTTATAGCAAGTCCAAAAGAACCTCATTTTAGTAGAGGTCGTGAAGCGGTTGGGCCTACCAATGACAGCACATCTGCAGTTGTACAACATTGGGTGGCTTCAAAAAGGACGAATCTCCATGTCAGCCAGCAGTGTCACCTTCCATACAACATCAAGCCCTTCACAGATGAGGTATTGTGTGATGTTGCTCCTCTTGAAGTTTGTGATGTAATATTAAGACAACCATACCTGTGGAAGCAACGTGTTGTATATGAGTCTATACCTCGCTCTGTGATTATTACTTTGGGGAATGAGTTGTACATGATACCGAAGGTAGCCCCACCTACCCTCATCTCTTTGATCACATCAAACCAGTGTAATAAGATCATTTCCCAAACCAGGAAATTTGTTTTCCTTATGATTTTCCCTAAGGTCAAGAAGAAGGTTGTGGCCACGGATTCTAGACAAGGCTCTTTCGCACAGCAGTAGTAGATGGACAAGGTTTTGGAGGAGTATAGGGATATTTTCATCTCACCTGTAGGGGTACCTCTGCATTTTTAGGTCAAGCACTCCATCAATTTGACCCGAGGCGCACTGCCACCCAATGGACCAATCTATCAATGCTCTGTTCTAGAGAATGATGAGATCAAAAGGCAGATTCAGGAGTTGTTGCTAAAAGGGCACATTAATCCAAGCTCATCACCATGTGGGAGCCCAATTGTATGGTACAGAAGAAGTATGGGACCTAGAGACTTTGTATTGACTATCGGGCACTGAACAAGATCAATGTCCGAAATAGGTACCAAATCTCACGGATTGATGACCTTATGGACCAGCGCAAGGGGGCCAAATATTTTAACAATATTGCCTTGAAGTTCCGTTATCACCAGGTTCCTATTGAACACTCCGATGTGTGCAAGAATGGATTCAAATCTAAGCAGGGCATTTTCAAATGGTTGTTCATGCCTTTCAGGTTGACGAATTCCCCCACAACCTTCATGATATTGATGAAGAACATATTACAACCCTTCACAAATGCATTCGTGGTGGTGTATTTAGATGAGATCTTGATCTTCAACCAGAGTTTAGAAGAGAGCCTCCACCATATTCGATAGGTCCTTCAAACCCTACGATAACCCAAGATGTGTGTCAATTTGGAGAAATGCACTTTTGGCATGACCCAGGTTCAATATTTGGGGTATATCATTGATGAGTAGGGTGTGCATGTGGACCTAGCAAATATACAAGTCATTCGGGATTCGCCAGCCCCAACCACTCTAACAAATCTCCATATCTTTCTGGGTCTTTCTAATTTCTACTGTAGTTCATGTTTGGGTTCCCTCATATCACTTGGCCTTTAAGTCAAGTCACCAAGGGCAGAGCGAAAGTAAATTTTTTTTGGTATGAAACCCAAAAAAAGGTGTTTTCCAAGTTGAAGCATCACCTATGCTCCGCATCAATGCTCACATTACCAAACCTATAGCAACCATTTGAGATTGAGACAGACACTTCCAACTATGCTATTGGTGTAGTTATTACTCAGCAGGGGCATCCAGTGGCATACCACAGTGAGACACTTTCAAGCACAATATGAAAGTATCCCACTTATGACAAATAAATGTATTCCATTATGCAATCTCGTCGTCAATGGAAGGATTACATTCTGGGGAAGGAAACAGTCATCCACATAGACCACCGACCCTTGCAGTTCATACAGACACAACGGAAGTTATAGAATGGTCACCATTAGAAATGGTCCACATACCTGCAACAATTTCATTTGAACATTAAGTACAAGAAGGGCAACACCAATAATGTTGTAGACTGCCTCAACTAACCACCATTCATGGCACCGATAACTGTGATCGACTCTTGTGGGAAAGAGACTTCGAGGTGGGTGCATCTTTACAAGAGTGATCCAGAATTTAGCAACACATACTAGACACTCCTAGAAGGTAAGAAAGTTCCAAATTTTCACCTCTAGGATGCACTATTATCCTAATTGGGACACATCTGTGTTCCTTCAAGTGAGTGTGCTAAGATGATTTGGGAGGCGCACTACAGTCGGGTCACTAGACATTTTGGGGTATAGAAAACAATGGTAGTCTTGAAGAAGTATTTTTATTGGTCAAACCTTCATCAGGATGTTGGGAGGTACATTAAATCCTGCACTTCCTAAGCCATTTCCAAGTCAACCATCAAGAAGAAAGGCCTATATAATCCTATTCCTACTCCTATTCGACCTTGGGAATCCATCTCCATGGATTACATATCAGGCCTTCCTTCTAAGCATGGAAACAACTGTGTTTTCGTGGTCATTGACAGATTCTCTAAGATGGCCATTATGGTCCCCTACAAGAATGAAATCACAGTAGAGGCGACTAATAAAATCTTCTTCGATTAAGTGTGGGTGAACTTCGGGATCCCACAATCCATTGTCTCAAATCAGGACAGCATATTCCTGAGTGCATTTTGGTCAAGTCTCTTGTCGAAGCTAGATACCAAACTTACTAATTCCATGACTTTCCATCCCCAAACTGATGGCCAAACATAGGTCGTCAATAGAATGATCGTGCACACTATGCATTTACAACTCGAAGCATCCATGCACATGAGATGAAATCCTCCCATATTTCTAGCACATCTACAACATAGCTGTCTACAACTCAACGGGCCACAGCCCCTTTCAAGTAGGGCTGGGATTTTAGCTATTATGTCCCATTGATGTGGCCATATCATTTGCAGCTACTCAGGTAGATTCGGCTCACGTCCATTCTGAAGCCGATAGGGCTAACAACTTCATTGATCACATTCAACACATTCGCCAGTAGATCCATGATAAAATGGATAAATCCAATGCTAAGTATAAGCAGCACCATGATCAGCATCAGGTTTTGCACAAGTTGTAGGTGGGAGACCAAATTTGGATACATTTGCAGAAGGAGCACCTTGCTAGACCCCAACACAATATTCACCCATTCCGATATGGGAATTACACCATCACTAAGGCTATAAAGGAAAATTATTTCGAGCTCATCATTCTACCATTCCTTGGCCTGCACCTAATGTTCAATGTGGACTGCCTTCGACCATACTTTCCACCATTACGGAACACATCATACATTTCATAGCAACTCACACCAATAGAGTTAAACCCAAACTGCATGGAACATGCCACAACTGATTAGATCATGGACACATAGATCAAGAACACTTGCCAGCAGAATATCCCACTGTATCAGGTTGTCAAAGCTGGCCAACTCTTGCACCAAGGCAAGTGGCTCACCAGGGACCAAGTTCAGTAGAAGTTTCCCCATCTCATGGAGTCACTCAACGCAATGGGGACCATTTCTTCCTAAGGGGGGAGGATTGATCCAGGTGGATATTGGTGGTCACCCGCCTATTCCACCCAAAACCTCCAGTGAATTTCATTTTTTTCCTTGTTTATTTCAGTATTTATTGTTTTCAACAGTTTTTTGAGTCTTGAACTTCCAGAGCAGTTTTGACCCCTTAAACAGAGTTTTTTTTAGGTCCGAAGCAGGCCCATAGTTGTTGGAAAGGCTTGCTGCAAATCCTGTAGTACTCAGAGAGACCTTTTTAACAAGGTATAGTACACACCAAACGGAGATAATATGACCAAGTTACGACCTTGGGAAGTTGGTTGCCCAACTAACCCCAACGAGGCCCACAAACTCTTGGTTTTCCATCTCTTGAGGTTAGGGTTTTGGCTGTTTATGGTTTTCCCTTATTTTTCAATAATAAATAGGCCCTTGAGCCTCATTGTAACACAATTTAGAGGCATGTAGCCACCACATCTCTTCTCAAAGATAAACTACCATTGCCCAAGCTAGTTTATTTCCATTTTTTTTATAAGCATATTTCAATATTTTGATATTAATGAAATAAATTGTTATTTATGTTGCATCTTTGTATTTATGGTTATATCTATAATTTGTTGCATTCATGTTTAAGTTCAGATCAAATTGTGCTAGTTTCACCGATAAGAGTAGATGTAACCTCGGGTTCAGTACTCAAGGGGACAAATGATTCTAGTTGATCAAATTCAGGAGGAGGACTAGAAGTAGTTCCCAAGTTACCCAATTCAGTAGTTTTCATTCTTTTATGCTTCTGATGAGGGCTAGTAGTAGCCTCTGGCAGAAGAGGAGGCTTATTTTTCATTCTATGCGAAAGACGGAGTGGGGATCTTGTTGTTCCACGTTGGATAGTAAATTTCATTAACACAAAAATAAATAAATCGAAAAGAGGGTAATCTAGGCATAAAGGATAAACAAGCAACTGTGAATTGCATATACCCCTTGGCAAACCAAGGAATTAATGTATGACAGCCAATCTCCCCGAATGTTGTGTTTGGTGTATCATGGTATACAAGGTGGAAAACTCAGTTACCTATGGATGAATAGAAACCTATTGGGGACTCCCAAAATATATGTGACAGTATGTAGGAGTGCAATCCATAGTAGTGTTGTCCAATGCGTAATTGTTCGATGAGAGCATTCCCATATACTTTACGTGCATGGAGCGCCACCATTATACCCGAAGGTACGTGGAGTATGACCATATACACTCACATATGTGGAATGGGATTTCACCCCTGGGATGAAATTTTGGCAAACAACAACAACTCCTACATTTAATGACGCCAAAACACATCTCTAGCCTAGACCTCTATGTGTTTGTGTTAATGTTACAAATTCTTCTTAAGTTGATTCAGTAAATTTTAAGTTGATCTTGAATTAAGTTTTAGTTTTATGGCTCACCGCGAATGCACCTAAATTCCCTAAAATCCAAATCTAGCATGAGGAAATGGAATCTTTCTCTTCATTGAAAATCTATCTAAGGAAGGGGAGAGATAGACAATATGCAGCATAGAAAATGAACAAACAAGATGTTGAATGCAATTCCCTTTTCGTGCAACTATTCCTAAATCAATATAGATGCAAAACCTTGAATGCCAATGAAAGATTTCTTCTTTTCACCCCACTTAATTTTTGAAAATGAGGAAAACTAAGATGTAAATTATAATCACTGATTCATATTCACTTTTCATTATGAGTACTAGAACAACAATTCATCCAAGCGATCAATGATCAAACAAAACAATTTTGCAAGCGACCTAATGATAAGAACAAAACAAAATAAAAACCAATTCATACCAAAGGAAATCAAACACAAATTAAAACCAAATGGAGGATTCATAGAGACCACAAGACACTCAAGGCTCAGGGAAGGTTAGCTGGAAGTAGGATATTCAAATCAACATTGAGAAAACAAGGCAAATTTTGTGCAAAAAAGGGATCAATGAAGGTGTAGATGAGGCACCAGTGCTTTGCAATGTAGGCACAGAGAGGGCCTAGGTGGTGTGCAACGCTCTGTCAATAGACTAAAGGGTGTGTTGGTCCTAGGAAAAAGGATTTTGACACAAAATTTGCAAACAAGACTCAATGCCATCACTTCCTAGGTTTGTTCTTGGTTGGTTAAAGCAACAAATTTCTATGAAATATGTAAATAAAACATAATGGAATACTAAACGACCAAGGAAATACATATTTACCTAGTTGGGTCACCAATTTTTTATACGGGATTGATGATTGTGAACAAAAATATCTTCCCTAGGTTTGATAGCTAACCTAGAACAATAGAATCAGAAAGGACCCAATGTTTTCCTTAAAGTAAGTAAATGATGGGAAGAAACCTACTTGGAATATCTTGTATGTTTTGCTTCTTATTTGTCTTTAATGCCCCAATCCTCGCTCCAGCTACCAAAAATGGAACCTACACAACTAGACAACACAAGCCAAGAAACTACGAGATCTATGTAGCATCATCTATCTACTTCATTCAACATATCAACATGGTATTGAAATATATGAAATAAAGACATCACATATAGGAAAACAAAAAACTCTTTGTATTAATATAAATGGAGTGAGTTACAACCATAAATAGGTGTTTATTGTGTAGAATAGTTCCTCCAAGTTGTTGACTTGTCCTTCCTTTGTCATAAAATGTACCTCCAATCACCCTAAATGCATGAAAGGATAACTCTCAAAACAACAACATAAGGGTAGCACTCTCCAAAATCCAACCCCTTGCAAATGGAAGGTTGTAAATATATAGAGGAGTGAGGTAAGTTGGGAGTTCTTATCCTTTTACCAATATTGGGATTAAGAACCATTCTTGATGGGATAAAGAGATCTAAGGATAAGGGATGGAAACCCCAAGGTAGGATAGGATAGGATTTGAAAGTTTTATCTGAACTAAATGGTTACAACATATCCTCAAAGCTTCTAGAAATGGAGGCTTTTGGATTCTCTCTCTTTTTCCCAAATTTATAGAACCAACACAAGTGCAAAGGTGAGAAACTTGTAGGTGATCAACGCAGGCCACAGTGGAGCAACGTGTAGACAAATTTTGTCCAGCAGGAGGCCAGGGTGCGTTGCTACTAAAACTGGCTCAGATGATGTAGTTTAGGGCAGAAACTGTGGGGAATGAGAGAGTCACATTAAGGGAATTTTTAGGTCTAAAATGGGCCTCCTAAGGAAATTATAAAATAATAGTGGAAATACTAAAATAAGATTACATTACATCATCAAATTTTATAGAGAAAAAAGAAAAACTACTTTTTGAACTCATATTTTCAACTTATCTCCCTAGGGTTTACTTAAATTTCCAGTCGGAACACTCATTGGATGCAGAAATTGATTCCTCATCCAAGGAGTACCCATGTGGCATACTTTCAATGGACCCTGCTACACGAAAAAAGAAAAAAAGAAAAAGAAAAATAAATAAATAAATAAATAAACATGAAAAATGTGATTGAGAAAAGAGAAATATTTTTTCAGTGATTTGGAGGATAAGGATATCCAGATGCACATCGATATGGGAGATGGTGGAAGGTACAGCGCAACCAGGATTGGTTACATCACCTTTCAAAGGGAGTCGAGCTCCCCTCTCAGGATCAAGGATGTAATATTTTTACCAGGTCTAAAGAAGAGTCTTGTCTTCATTGTTGTTTTGGAATACCATGGCTACAATGTGATCTTCAGTAAAGGAAAGGAATTCTTGAGACACATATCCATAGGACAGATGAAGCAAATCGGGGTTCATGTGAAGAACCTCTATAAGCTAGATGTGAAGGATTGTGCTGCATTGAGCACAAATACGAAGAAGGTGTAGAGTAGCAATGTTGAAGAAATTTGGCATAGAATACTTGGCCATTTGCATCATGGTACTTTGAAGATCATGTAGAAGTTTACCACAAGCCTCTCCAAAGGAGCACTAGAGAAAGAGGACACATGCAAAGGTTGTACCTTGGGTAACTACACAAAAGCCACTTTTCATGATCAAGACAATAGAGCACATGCATTCCTTGAAAGGATCCACTATGATGTTTGTGGACCTTTCTCGACAGCCTTCACTACCACGCACAAGTATTTTTTTTATCTTTATTGATGACTATTCATAGAAGAAGGATAATACTTTCTCTAATTTCTTAGAGTTCAAGGCATTGGTGGAGAAAGAAATGGGCAAGACAACAAAGGCTCTCAAGAGAAATAATGGAGGTGAGTACGTGTTTTTTTAGCGGCTACAACCACCCTCCAAAATTTTTCCTTAGCTTCATTTTGGAGCCTACCTACCAACCATCCTCAGTAGCATGTCTTGCACTATCAAGTACATGAGCTTCAATGGTTTTCTAGCAGCTTTCCAACCTGTGCATGATAGCTTGATTCACTCCCCTCATAGGCTGCCACTCTGGACTTGGTCCAACTGCTGGCAAAGAATCTCCCTCAAGAAATTTCACAATTCTAGAGGGGAACCAATCTTCCCTCCAAAAATTGCGCAAATCTGATTGATAGCATGCTGGGCCCAGAAACTACGCAATCCTGTCAAAAATTCTTCCCATTGAAAACTATGGAATCATGTCAAACATTCTTCCCAGTGAAAACTGTGCAATCTGGCCCAGTAGTGTTGCTCAGCCCAGAAATTACGTAATTTTGGGTAACATTCAGTTGCTCTTCCAAGAAATTGCGCAATCCCTCTGGATAGCCAGCCCAACTTCCTCCTATAAATTGCACAAAAATTCCCTCAGTCAAGCAGGTTGTTGCATGTGCCTTCAGGTTGCCTAGTTCCACCCAGGACTGAGGAATCTTGACTTGCATGCATGTGCTACTTTTTCCTAAAATAGCAAAAATCAACATGAAAAAAATATCCCTAGGTTTTAGTGAGCTATTTTTAGCAGTTGGAGGTTACATGAAAAGATCGTTTCAGAAACTTTCCTCCAAGTGTCACTTTTTCCTAGATTTGTGGCATGTGTATCATGAGCCTCAAACTTATTTATTCAACACTTCAAAGCTCATTCTTTACATCGATCTTGGAGCTTTGACAGCCCATAGCACATCGAGGAGTCTTCGACAAATCCAGCGCAACTATTTTTGGGTAAGTCTGCTTAACTTCTCTTTTGTAACATTTCTGTCGCTTTTTGTGTTTTGGCTTGTGTGAGTGTTGTCTACTTGATTTCTGTGAATGCTTTCTATCATTTTCATGCATGTTAGCTTGTACAATAATCATTTCATTTTTCATTAGCATCTCACTATTGTCACATGCATGACATTGTTTTGCACGAGCAATCACCGATTTAGCGACTTGTTTCACACACATGCATGTTGTTCTATTCTATGAATCATGCATTCACTGTTTTCATGCATGATCATTCATTCCTTCTTGCACTCAGTATCGCCATGCATTCACGTCTTCATTTTCTTTCAGTTGCCCATCGGCAGGCTAGGAAACCTTGACCCGGACTCTGCCTTACCCGGACAGCATTGCGCAATTATGAGAGGGAAGGTTTTGCCTTCATCCCAAAAATGGTGCAATTATGGCTAGTGACTGCCTTCCAGTCTTGCCTTGCAAAATTCTGAGAGGCAGTGATTGCTGGCCCAGAAAATTGCGGAATGCATTCCCTCGGCCTGCAGCACCTTCCAGCTGAAATTGTGCATTGTGAAATCCCAGCACCTAGCAAGCCATTTTGGATTTCACATTGTGTAATTCCAATAGTCAACCAGCCTCCTGACAGACTGTACTTCCTTTTTCATAGTTCTGGCAATCAGTCTCCTAGCCTCCCAGTGAAAATTGTACAATCCTTTCTAGTAGTTCCCCAGGTATGTTGCATGTCATCCCTCAAGTTTGCTTGGTTTTAACTGACATATTTCTTTCCATGCGTCATGTCTCTAGATACAGTAGGTGTTCATCCATCTCTCAGCAATTCAATATCAATGGCCTCCAAGAGAGTAGGGTCAAAGGACACCGACGAAAACGCAACTTGAGCAGCAGTTGAGTGAGTGTCTATGAGTTTGTCGATCTATGAAGACACCAAGTTGATCGTAGACAAAGACATCAAGCTGAAATGGCAAGAGGTCAATGATGCATTCTCAGGCACATTTGGGGATGATCTCGAAGACCGCCAAGTCTATGTGAACATTCACAAGTCCATCTTGTACCGGATTGCTTGCAGGTATCTTGAATTCCCATGTGCAGACATGATACATTAGATCATCTCGCACACTGATATCGAGATGATGACATTGAGTAGTGTTAGTAGAATAGAGATTGCTACCTTTAGTGCACATGATTATCAGCATATGTACCATTTGTCAAACCAGTGATCACCATGGAGACACCCTTCAGCTTACCTAGCAGGAATGTCAACTCCAAGGATATCTTTAAGAACTGGGTAAAGGAGCTAGCCAAATTTAGGATGAAACCCAACCATATTTACAAGACGAAGATATTGTGGAAGGCATATCAATACTTGGTCATCTTTGCATGCCACTTTTATAGCCAAGAGAGCACGGAGACCTTCTTGCAGAGTTGGGTGATCACGTTGGACCAACTGGCCAGTGAAGGCAAAGCATGCAACTGATTCGGCATGTTGGCTCATAGGCTGAAGGAACAGGTCATAGGAGCTCGGCATCCACCCAAAGGTCAACAAGCAGAAATTTACATGTCCACTTACATCTTGGATGCAATCTATGCCTGTTATTAGTTCTCGTGCATGAAATGGGAATGGACCTCGGCGGAAACCTCTATCAATACTTATTGTAAATTGTTTTTTGAATGCAGCTTCAAAGGAGTTATCACACAGTTTTCAAAACATTTTGTCACCTCGGTGTATAAGATGATATTTGAGCATCCACCTTGCATGTCAAAGGTAGAAATTCAGGCACTGATCGACATAGTGGATTGGTATGCCTCATCATCTACACATTCATACAGATGTACATCTCGGAGAATCCTCCGCATGTTTTGTCGAAGTTTTCCATGGACAATATCATCATGCAAGAAGTATCATACCATATTTCGGTAGGACTGTTAGCTAGGCTACACTGGAAGAAGAAGGCACATTGGCCCACTCTTCCATTGTGGATCAGGTTGTATGAGATACAGAACCTCAAGCATGTCGATGTCGAAATAGAGGAGATCAAGGAATATCCTTTCGACGTCCAAAGCTTCAAACCGTATGACTCGCATTTTATTGCAAAAGACCACTACACGAGAGTACAGTTTCAGTGGATCCACGGGGCATGTCATTGGGAAGAGGAAGACCCATGGAGATATTGTTACAACTGCTCTAGGCCCAATGAACTATTCGACATTGTTGTGGAATGGTTAGTAAAGCAGTGTGAAGTGGCATCTAGGAGAGCACCAGCAGAAGAGGTAAACATATCGTCTCGCGACAAAGGAAAGAGAAAGATTGTTGACATCGTAGAGGCAGAACAAAGCTGCAAGTTCAGAGTAGATCCACCTATGCAGAAAGTAACTTTGGAAATAGAGGCAAAGAGGCAATAATGCGATAGGAGAACCGCGCAAAGGCAAAGAAAAAAACAGAGGATGGAGGAAACAGTGAAGGATTTGCATGAGTTGAAGGAGCAACTCTAGAATAAATAGGAGTTACGTAGACATGAGAAGGAAGTGTAGCAAGAACATGTACATAATGGGGTGGAACATGTATAGAAAGATGAAATTTCACCCATATGGGTAGTAGACTCATTCGAATAGCTGGCACCAAGCAGAAAAGGTGAGCAGTTGCAGGAGTAGGACTTTGTTGAAGAGATTGAACAAGCACTTGAGCATATGGATAAGGATATGGAGCAACAAGAGTTAGAGCAAGACATGAACCTTATGCCTTAACACCAAGAGGTCAACCCACCAGCTTCACCGGATCCGGAAGCAGAGCAAGTCCCAAGCGACCAAGGAGATACTGAGATCCTTGGAGACAATCTGGAAGGATATATGCACAACATATCATTCGACGAGTCGCATCATAGAGTTGTTCAATCACACAGAGTGTCTACTATGGATGACAATACATGTCCTGTGCAGTTTGAAGAACGAGTGATCGTGTCTAACATGCACAAGCATCAAGCATCATTGGTCGATGCTACCAGAGCACATGTCGAAACCACTAGCTCGAGTGTTTTCTTCTTGATAGCTAAGAACGAGAGAATGGATAAGGAGTTACAGACGGCCAAGCAAGGAGGAGAACTGGTTACAGCATCCGCCCGAGTAGAGTTGAAGAAGGGGATACTGAATGAAGTATTGTCCCTTGAGACAGTCATGCGGGCATTGTAATCCAATTTTGGTACCGTGCATAAGGCAGTTGTCCATCTCAATGTTTGGCAGCAGTGATGTGCTAGGAGATCACGTATCTTGTCAAATGTGCATACTGTTGTTGATTACATGCAAACATGGACAATGAGATATAAGGAATCCCCGTTACACTTTCCCAAGATGATGAAGCCCAGAGTGGTCGAGCTTCAAGCACGCATCCGAAGTCATATCCAGAACTGTTAAGATCTCACATAGATCATCACTAGTTTGCAGGCTTCCCATGCATGGGTATTTGGGAGTATGGATGTTTTTTTGTGTGCACATGCGATCCCATCTATTGGGACACTAACTAAGGCAAAGATGAAGGCACAAGTCCGACTAGAGCTTGACTCATACTTTGACGAGTTAATGTGCATAGCCACCAGCATAGACTTGGTGATTAGTGCAGACACCATGCATCAGTATGTCGTTAGTCCAGAAGCACTCAAGATAATGATGCGCATGTTATTGGATGAATTGGAGAGAGGAACTAGAGCAATGTAACCAGATGCAATGGAGGCAAGAGTTTGTTTCCAAAAAGATTTCACCATGGAGTAAACGGACACCATCGCGGACTACCAAGCTTGGCATTAGTTCGCCACCATCGACCATCGTGAGGATGTCGAAGAGATGGTATTCACACAGTTTTCTAAATCATAGTGATGTCTTGCATGGCTTGCTCAAGCCTATTTTGTCTCACATGGTTACATGTGCAGATTGTATGTAACGTCTTGTCAAGTGGAAGTTCAACTGTCGATAGTTGGATGTAATAGTCATAGAGTAGTTGAAGAGTCATGAGGATAGATGAACAGTCATAAAGGGGAATGTCAATGGTCACCCCACCCTTTGCTATATATAGTCCCTCATAACTCATTGTAGAGGCTTTTGGTGAGCCAAGCTTCTAATAGGAGTATCTTAGAGAAAGCTTGGAGAGTGTTGTAATGAGCCTTGGCTTCTCCATAGTGAAGAGCTAGTACATCTCTTGGGAGGAGCAAGAATCAATGACTGTAATGTTTCGTTGTCAGGACTATTGGTCAGTCATGGTTGTATTGTATGATTGGAACTTTCACTTCTTAATTTAATAGAGCCAGCACATTTCATGCATATGTCATATTGTATTGCAGCTATCTTGTTTACTGTAAATGATATATGTATATTTTTTCTTACACATGTGTGTCTAGACTCTTTTTGTATATGTATGTATGAATCTTATTGAAATGTTTTTTTGGTTTAACCATCACTTTGGATTGTCAGCTTACTTGCCTTCCAGTTTGCGATGCATCTTTTCTCGTGTGTTCCCTTCTTAACTCCTTGCTTTCACAGGTTTCCAAGGGGTGCACTCACCTCATCCTTCGTGTGTTAGAACCATTCCTGCACCTTCCTTGACTTGTTGCATATGTCACACCCTTGCTACCAACAGGGATATCTTACTTGCCTCTATGTGCAACCGCAGTCAACGCGATACCATACGACCCATAGCTGGGACTCCTACACCAAATGGTCTGAGGTCTAGTTGTGACTTCTTATTGGGGAGATCCCCTAACATGTTGGTGGTTCTAGCACCATCAACATTTCCAGCTCTAGAAATAGGGCCAAATCACAAGTTGTTTCCTCTCATCCTATTTTGAACCTTTTCACATCTATCATGGATTCTATTACACTCGTCTCTCCATGATGTCTTTCGCATGTCGAACCTCTCAACATCACGAGGGAGTTTTTTATCTCTTGTCCGAATTCACGTATGATGGTGAAGGCGAAGTAGCATGGCCTGATTACTTAGAAGACTTCTATGCATTTATTGATAATGCAGATGAGTTCTATGCAAAATAGCTCAGTCTGCTACTATCATACACTCTCTGTGAATCCCCACAACGGTGGTGTTGAAGTCTGCCTCCTAGTAGTGTGCACTCACTTGAAGCGTTTTGTGATCTCATTGAAGCTACTTTCCATCATTTTGATTCAGAACCTCTTGACCAAAAAATGTTACAACAACGGAAGGCCCCACATGAACCACCTATGGAATTTTGGGAACGCTTCTGTGTGTTGCAGTTTCAAGCTCCGAAAATTTAGATGAAATTTCCATATCTTTGGGACATATTCGAATATTGTCTTAACAAATTATTCAATCCCAAGAATAAGTTCAATATAAAGCCCCACTTAGCATACTTCGATGATGGAGCTGCAAAATCACAGACGGACACGGTCGTTGTCACAAATGACTATATGTTGTCCCCTCATCAAATAGCTCCACCATTGCAGAGTGATATGGGAGAACAGGCACACATGTCTGTTCAACTATCACATTCTCCCAACATCACTTCTCTCAATTTTTGTGTAGATGTGGTTGCGAAGCCCATGGGTTGTCACATGACTGTTTTGCCTCAACCTCCGTCTTCATGTTCTGCTAATCCTTTGGATTGCATTGTCTTATGTTCTTCCATTTCGGACTCTACACTTGTTGTGAACGAGGATCAAGCTATCCATGGAGTTGGTGTTCCAAAACCAACCTGCGTTGTCATTCATGAAGAGAATGACTAGGAGCTTGAGCATCAATCCTTAGCGAAGTACTACCCCCTTCTGTTTGCACCTCCTCCATTTTTTCATGACATCTTTCGTGATTCTACCATCTATGATTTCACATGTGTATCACCATCTACAGATGCACCTATTGTCGATCATTTGCAGAACACATCGGATGTTAGTCCACCATCTAACAATGGAGAGGATAAATTATTCACTAAAAATCCACTTGGTTTTTCATCTACCTTTTCCGAAAATGCAGAGGATGAATTTTTCCACTTCTCATCTACCCCTCTGGTTGATTCATCAAATCATGAGGATTCTTATGAAATCATTGATTTTGTTGATCGTAGTTGTCATGATCTATTTACTCCCATATTCGATCACAATGATAATTCTATTACAGTTGATTTTTTGAAGCCACTTGTTTATGATGATCTATCTATCGAAGAAGTCGAAACCCCACAGACTGTCAAGGCAATGTTGAAGTTTCTAAGTTTACTTAGTTAGAAACCCTTCATGCACTTTTTCTAATTTATTCCTACCTACTTGTTATTTTCCCTTAACAAGTTATTTACAAAGTAAATACTAAAAATAAACACCAGTGCATGCTCAACATATTACAGATTAGTAACTAAAGAAAAAAGAACAAACACACCACATGACATCGTTATTTTTTGACTAATGTCCCCAGAAAACCCAATGTGGGAAAATCGGTGCAGCTATCTGAGGGTTTTCTTATCAAGCAATATCATAGTACAATATGGGTGCCAAAACTAGCCTACCCAACAAAGAATTTCCTTAGCAGTAATACCTCTCTGTTTCTAACAAATCTACTAGATGAAACCCCGAATAATCCTTTCAACAGCTAATCAACACCAATCTGCCCCAAAAACCCCAACGTCTACGCAATATGGACTACGTCAGCCTTTCCTAGCCTAGCGCTAGCCCTGCGTCAGCCCCTGGAGGCCCTGCATTAGCTCTCTAAGCCTTTGTGTCAGCTACAGTGGCCCCTCTAGTGCTCTGTGCAGCACTTAGTTGCCTTTGTGTGTCCCTACGTGAGCATTGGTTGCTCCTACATCTCTCTCTCTGGTTGCTCTACTGCTATCCCGGCACTATCTCTGCCTCTCTGTCTCTTTGTACTCAATTCCCCTCAGCTACTCTCCTGGTCACTTATTCTATCTCTCTTGGCAAACCCCACTCTGGAGAATAGAACGACTGATCACTCTAGTGTATTCTCCAAGTGACCCTCAAGCCTCCTCTTATACTTTTCCTATTGACATCTCAACGATCGAGATTAAGTCCCTAATCAACGACTAAGGTTATATCTGGCTCGATCCATGTTTGTTGTACTATTCTAACACAGATTCATATTAATGCACATTAATATTTTATTTTCCCTAAGTTTAGACTTAGGGACTCCCTTTAAAATATTAAATATTTATTATCTCTTGATCTATTTAGAATGTGCCCAAACCCCCCAAACCCTTTTTGGGTGTTGGATATCTCATGTGCCCCAACCTCTCCACCAAATTTCGTGGCTAGAGCACATCTAATGCTACCCCAAATCAACAAGCACTTTAGCCCAAGTTGATGGTTATGTTAGGCCCTTGCTGTCCTGAGGTTGGTTTCACTTCCGATCAGGAAATTTTTGAAACACCCAAGGCTCCTCATCACTCATCTATATGCATTGAAGATCAATCTCACACACATATTATGCTTCCTCCACTCAAACTACACGATCCCATCACTCATGCATTGGAGGAATCTTACATAGCAAGCACATGTGCATGATGCAAGTTGTCTTTGTTTGTTTCATTTGCTTGCATGTTACAGTCAAGAGTACGCATATGCTTAACAGTTGCACGCAGTGTCTCACAACACCATGATAAGTCCACAAACTTCATATCATGCATTTGCACTCACTTATATGATGTGGACATATTTAAACTTGGAGTGTGCTTGTCTTCATTATTATATCTTTCATGTTTGTTGGTTCGCACAACTGTATTTTTCGTGAACCATGCCTTCACCAACATGGGTCAACCAATGCGTCAGTGGTTGCATTGGATGTATCACTTCATGTGACTAGGCCCATGTACCATTAGCTTAGGAGTAGGAGTAGTGTTTGCTTGTTTGTTTACTTGCTTTCATGGTTGTTTGTTTACCCATTTTTATTTTGCATTTACTTCTGCTTTTGCTTTGTTTTGTGTTTGTTTTCTTGTTTTTCATCTGTAGGTTAGTTTCGCATGAAACTGTGTGCGACTCTTGAAACAAGTTGGATAAAGTACAAGAGGACTTATGCAGTTATCAATACTTGGTTATCTGTCATCCTACCTCTATATGAATAACTTGTTATCTTTAGTCCATGATACATCGATGGAAAATATGTATTGTTCAAAGTGAACCTTGGTGAAAACACAATGCTTGCACGCTCACTAGTGTCACCTACTCTAGTCAGTTTTTTTGGGTTAATCTTTGTCAGCTCAGTCAAGTAGAGTAAGGTGAGGGGGAAAACCTTAAAGAGCACGTCAGAGGTATATATAAACTACTTCTTTGAAGGAATAACCTCTTTTTCTCTCAATAAGTCAAGATCCCTCTTCCGTCTCTGAAATGAATAAGTGATATGCACAGTTATGAAATGAAAAATGAAAAAATGAAAAAGTGGAAATTTTCGAAAAAAAAATGAAAAATGAATAAGGCGAAAGACGAGAAAGGCTTCCTCCATAGAGAGGTGATACAAGTAACTCTGTCGGGGTACTAACCAGGCTCGCTAGCAGCGGAGCGATGCTTGTGTTCATGCGTGACTCCGTCGGGGTACTATCCAGGCCTGCTGGCAACGGAGCAACACCAAAGATGAAACTAAAACTCTGACGACCATACTGCTTCTGCAACAATATACCCCTCACCCCAGTTGAAACAACTATGTTGGATTGGCGTGGAATGTGTGTTAACCAACCAAGGGGCTCGCAGATGCTACATCTTACAATCAAGCAAGTGTAAAAACCAAGACGAATAGAGAATTAAACAATACTTCTGGAGGTGTTAGAATTGATTTTCATGAACAAGGTCCATTCAGAGAGCTGGAGTTCTACCAGTGTGTCACCAAGTGTTGTATCGGCTACAACCACCCTCAAAAAAAAATCTGTATCTTCATTTTGGAGCCTCCCTACCAACCATCCTCAATAGCATGTCTTGCACTATCAAGTACATGAGATTCAATGGTTTTCTAGCAGCTTGCCAGCCTATGCATGATAGCTTGCTTCACTCCCCTCATAGGTTGCCACTCTAGACTTGGTCCTGTTGTTGGCTAAGCAGATCCCTCAATAAATTGTGCGATTCTGGAGGGGAACCAGCCTTCCCTTCATAAATTGTGCAAATTTGATTGGCAGCCTCTTGGGTCCAGAAACTGCACAATCCCGTCAAATAGTCTTCCCAATGAAAACTACATAATTTGGCCCAGCAGTGCTGCTCAGCCCAGAAATTGTGCAATTCTGGGCAGCAGTTAGCTGCTCCTCCCATAAATTGCGCAATCCCATAGGACAGCCAGCCCAGCTTCCTCCCTAAAATTGCACAAAAATCTCCCTCAGTCAAGCAGGTTGTTGCATGTTCCTAAAGGTTGACCGGTTCCACCCGGGACCGAGGAAGCTTGACTTGCATGCATGGGCTTCTTTTTCCCGAAATAGAAACATAAAAATGCAAAAAGCATCCCTAGATTTTAGGGAGCTATTTTTAGCAGCTGGAGTTTACATGCAAAGATCATTTTAGAAACTTTCCTCCAAGTGTCGTTTTTTCCTAGATTTGTGGCATGCGTATCATGAGCCTCAAACTTATTTATTCGATGCTTCAGATCTCTTTCTTTACATTGATATTGGAGCTCTAACATATCGCAGCACATATAGGAGTCTTCGACATATCCAGCTCAATTATTTCTGGGTAAGTCTGCTTAACTTTTCTTTGCAGCATTTCTATCGTTTTTTGTGTTTTGGCTTGTGTGAGTGTTGTCTGCTTGATTTCCATGAACGCTTTTTGTTGTTTGCATGCATGTTAGCTTCTAAAAACACCATTTTAGTTTTTGTTAGCATCTCACTGTTGTCGCATGCATGACACTGTTTTGCATGAACGGTCACCGATTCAGTGACTCGTTTCACACACATGCATGTTGTTCCGTTTTTTGAATCTTGCATTCACTATTTGCATGCATGATCATTCACTCCTTATTATACTCAGTATCTCCATGCATTCACATCTTCATTTGCTTTCATATGCCCGTTGACAGGTCTTGGAAACCTTGACCCAGACAGCATTGTGCAATTCTGAGAGGGAAGGCCCTGCTTTCATCCCATAAAATTCACAATTTTGTCTAGTGACTTCCCTCTAGTCTTTCCTTCGTAATTCTCAGAGGCAGTGACTGTCGGCCAAGAAAATTACGCTATGCAGTCCCTAGGCCTGCAACACCTGCTAGCTGAAATTGCAAATTACACAATCCCAGCACCCAGTAGGCCAGTCTGGATTGTGCATTGCATAATTCCAGCAGTCAACCAGCCTCCTGATAGTCTAGACTTCCTTTTGCATAGTTTTGATAGTCATTCTCCCGGTCTCCCAGTGAAAATTGCGCAATCCTTTCCAACAGTTCCCCAGGTATGTTGCATGTCATCCCTAAATTTTGCTTTAGTTTTAATTGACATATTTCTTGCCATGTATGTTGCCATGTCTCTAGATATAGCAAGTGTTCATTTGTCTCTCAGCAGTTCAGTATCAATGGCATCCAAGAGAGCAGGGTCACAGGACATCGATGGAAGCGCAACTGGAACAGCAGTTGAGAAAGTATCTAGGAGTTTGTCGATCTATGAAGACACCAAGTTGGTCGTAGAAAAAGACATCAAGCTAAAATGGCAAGAGGTCAATGATGCATTCTTACGCGTATTTGGGGAAGATCTCGAAGACTGCCAAGTCTATATGAACATTCACAAGTCAGGCTTGTACCAAATTGCATGAAGGTATCCTGCATTCCCATGTGGGTACATGATACATTGGATCATTTTGCACGCTGATCGTGAGACAATGACATTGAGTAGTGTCAGCGGGATGCATATTTCTAACTTCAAAGCATAATATTATCAGCAAATGTACCATTTTTCGAAGCCAGTGATCACCATGGAGACACCCTTCATGCTACCCAGCAACAATGCCTACTCAAGGGATAACTTGAAGAACTAGGTAAAGGAGCTAGCCAAATTTAGGATGACACCCAACCAGATTTACAAGACGAAGATACTGCGAAAGGCGTATCAATACTTGGTCATCTTTGCATGCCACTTGTATGGCCAAGAGAGCACGAAGACCTTCCCACAAAGTTGGGCAATCGTGTTGGACCAACTAGCTAGTGAAGGCAAAGCATGCAATTGGTCTAACATGTTGGTTCAGAGGCTGAAGGAATAAGTCACAAGAGCTAGGCTATCGCCCAAAGCTTAACAAGCATAAATCTACATGTCTGCTTACATCTTGGATGTAATCTATGTCTGTCAGCAGTTCCCAGGCATGAAGTGGGCATGGACCTCGACGGAAACCTCTGTTAATACTTATTGTAAAAAAAAATTCAAATGTAGCTTCAAAGGAGTTATCACATAGTTTTCATATCATTTGTCACCCCGGTGTACAAAATGATATTTGAGCAGGATCCACCTTGCATGTCGAAGGAAAAAATATAGGCACTGATCGACATAGCGGATTGGTATTCCTCACCATCTGGCACCTTCATTCGGATGTAAGCGTGGAGAAGCCTCCATATGTTTTGTTGAAGTTTTCCCTGGACAAGCTCGTCACGCAATAAGTATCATACCACATCTCAGCAAGATTGTCAACTAGGTTGCACTGGAAGAAGAAGGCACCTAGGCCCACTCTTCCTCTGTAGATTGGGGTGTACGAGATATGGAACCTCAAGCATATGGATGTCAAAACAGAGGAGATCAAGAAATATCCTTTCGACGTTCGAAGCTTCAATCCGTATGACCTACATTGTATTGTGAAAGACCACTGCATGAGAGTATAGTTTCAGTGGATCCACGGGGCATGTCGTTGGGCGAAGGAAGGCCCTTGGAGATATTGTTACAACTTATCTAGGCCCAATGAACCGGTCGACATCGCTATGGAATGGTTAGCGAACCAGCGGGAAGCGGCATCCAGAAGAGCACCACTAGAGGTACACATATTGACACTCGACAAAGGCAAGAGAAAGATTGTCGACACCGCAGAGGTGGAAAAAATCTGCAAGTTTAGAGAAGACCCACCTATGTAGAAAGAAACTCTGGCAATAGAAGTAAAGAGGCAACAGCGCAACAAGAGGACCATGCAAAGGCAGAGAGAAAAATAGAGGATGGAGGAAACAGTGAAGGAGTTGCATGAGTCGAAGGAGAAACTCTGAAATAAACAAGAGTTGGCCAAACAGGAGAAGGAAGAACAGAAAGAACAAGTACAGCAGGGGGCACAACATGTACAGACATATGAAACTATGCTCGTACAGGTAGTAGACTCATCTCAACAACTAGCACCAAGCAGACAAGGTGAGTAGTCGTAGGAGCAGGACTTCGCTCAAGAGATTGAACAAGCACTTGAGCAGATGGATACGGATATGGAGCAGCAAGAGTTAGAGAAAGACATTGACCTCATGTCTTACCACCAAGAGGTCAACCCACCAGCTTCCCCAGATCCGGAAGTAGAGAAAGTCCCAAGTGACCAAGGAGATATTGAGATCCTTGGAGACAATTCGGAAGGAGAGATGCACAACATATCATTCGACAAATCATAGCATAGAGTTTTGCAATAACGTAGAGTGTCTACTCCGAATGACAACACATCTCCTACACAGTTTGAAGAACGAGTGATCATGTCTGACGTGCGCAAGCATCTAGCAGCGTTGGCCAATGCTACCAAGCATATGTCGAAGCCACTAGCTCGAGTGTTCACTTCTTGATCGCTGAGAACGAGCGAATGGCTAAGGAGATACAAACGGCCAAGCAAGGAGGAGAACTGGTTACAGCATCCACCCAAGTAAAGTTGAAGAACGCATATTGGATGAAGTATTGGCCCTTGATACAGTCATGTGGCGTTATATTCCAAATTTGGTACCGTGCATAAGGAAGTTGTCCATCTCAACGGTTGGCAGCAACGATGTGATAGGAGAGCACGTATCTTGTTGAACGTGCATATTGTTGTTGATTACATGCAAACATGGACAATCAGATACAAGGGAGCCCCGTTACACTTTCCCAAGATGATGAAGCCTAGAGCGGTTGAGTTGAAGGCATGCATTCGAAGTTTGATCCAGAACTATGAATATCTCCTGCAGCTCATCGCTAGTTTGCAAGCATCCCATGCACAGGTATTTAAGAAAATGGGTGTTGTTGAGTGCACACATGTGATCCCATCTATTGGGACATTCACCAAGGCAAAGACGAAGGCATAATTCTGACTGGAGCTTGACTCATACTTTGACGAGTTGATGAGCATAGCCACCAGTGCATACTTGGTGATCAATGCAGACACCATGCATTAGTATGTCATTGGTCCAGTCGCACTCAAGATAATGATGTGCATGTTATTAGACGAGTAGGACAGAGGAGATAGAGCAGTGTACCCAGATGCAATGGAGGCAAGAGTTCATTTCCAGAAAGATGTCACCACAGAGTACACGGACACCATTGTAGACTACCAAGCTTGGCATCAGTATGCCACCGTTGACCATCATGAGGATGTTGAAGATCTGGTCTTCCCATAGTTGTTTGAATCATAGTGATGTCTTGAATGGATTGCTCAAGCCTATTTTTTCTCACATGGGCACATGTGCATATTGTATGTAACACCTTGTCAAGCGGAAGTTCAAGTGTCGATAGTTGGATGTAATAGTCGTAGAGTAGTTGAAGAGTCATGAGGATAGATGAACAGTCATAAAGGGGAATGTCAAGGGTCACCCCACCCTTTTCTATATATAGTCCCTCATAACTCTTTGTAGAGGCTTTTTCTCATCCAAGCTTCTGATAGGAGTATCTTAGAGAAAGATTAGAGAGTATTGTAACAAGCCTTGGCTTCTCCACAACACAGAGCTAGTACATCTCTTTGGAGGAGCAGGCAGTGGTGACTGTAACGTTTCGTTGTCGAGACTGCTGGTCAATCATGGTTGTACTGTATGATTGGAACTTTCACTTCTTAATATAACAGAGCCAGCACATTTCATGCAAATGTCATATTGTATTTCAGCTATCTTGTTTACTCTAAATGATATGTGTATATGTTTTCTTATGCATGTGTGTATAGACTCTTTCTGTATGTGTATGTATGAATCTTACTGAAATGTTTTTTGGTTTGACCATCACTTTGGATTGTCAGCTTACTTTCCTTTCATTTTGTGATGCATCTTTGCTCGTGTGTTCCCTTCTTAACTCTGTGCCTTCATAGGTTTCCAACGGGTGCTTTCATAGGTTTCTAACGGGCGCATTCACCTCCCCCTCTGTGTGTTAGAACCATTCATGTACCTTCCATGACTTGCTGCATATATCACACCCTTGCTACGAACAGGGATATCTTACTTGCCTATGCACGAAACTAAGGTCAAGGCGATACCATACGACCCACTGTTGGGACTCCTACACCAAACGATCTAAGGTCTGGTTGGGACTTCTTACCAGGGAGATCCCTTGACATATTGGGGGGTCCAACACCATCAATAGTGTCAAATGAGTTTAAAAATTTAGGTGCAAAAGAAGGCATTCGACAAGAGTTGACAACACCCCACAATCCATAGCAGAATGGGGTGGGTGAGAGGAATAACTGAAGCATTGTGGGAGTAGCACAAGTGATGTTGCATGACCAAAGCCCACCTCTGCACTTGTGGGCTAAATAATGCAAAACAACAATCTATTTGCAGAATAGGTGTCCTTATCGGATTCTTGGCATGATCACACTAGAGGAGGCTTTCTCGGGGAGGAAGTCAGATGTATCACACTTCAGGATCTTAAGAGCCTTTGTTTATTGCCATGTCTCCAAAGATTCAAGGAAGAAGTTAGAGCTGACAACAATTTGGGGGTATTTATGGGTTACATAGAAACTCCACACAACTATCGTGTGTATTTTTCATCCCTCAGAATGACAGTTGTGCGACAGGATGTCAAATTTAATGAAGACAAATCCATGTGGTGCTCTCTTGAGAGGGAGCTATAGATCCCACTAGAGGAGGAGCTTTTAAATCTAAAGGAGGACTCTTACAATGTTGTGGAGAAGCCACAAGTTGAGGAGTAGAGAGTGGAGACAACCACTCAAGAAGAATCATCTAGAGAAGGCAAGAAGACAACTAGAGAAGTTGAGATACTTCTGTAAGATTCGAAGGAGAATGTGGGTGCTCCTTCAAATCAGCGCAGGAAGAGAAGGTCACCATATTGGTACACTAGCTACATGGCTCTTATGACTGAGCTAGTAGAGATTGATACATCCTCTTTCGAGGAAGAAATAGAACAACCAGTATGAGTGTTGAAAATAGCAACAAGAAATGCTAAAAATAGCAGTTTGAGTACTAGTGCTGGATTGGGCAACGAGGAATGAAAAATCGAAGTGCTAAAAATAGAAGTTCTATTTTTAGTAGTTTAGGATGGAATCCTATTTTAGTCAGTCCCTGGACTAAAAATAGGAAGTAAAATTCGAATTTGACATTAGCAGCAATTTGTAAATTAATTAATTAATTCATCTTGAGTTTAGTTAAGGCAAAACAAACTTGAAGTCTATGTGAGGACATGCAACAGTTTATCAGTTAAAGAGATAAGGATGAGTTGTAATATTGAGTTGTAATCAGTTGACTTAGTTTAACTTATTCAAGTCCAGTTATATTAATTTAACAGTTTTTTAAATCAATGAGAGTTCACTTAGTTAATGCTTGCATGCATGTAACTACTATATTTTAGATAACTGAGTATTCACTCATGGATAACTCATGCATTTTAGTTCAGACAGAGACCCAATTGAGATCAAGAAGGGACAGTGTACTATCAGTTGGATGAATATTTTTCCTATAAAGGAAGCTCATCCATGATGAGGATTTATCTCCTTCAGGACTGCGTAGTTGGATCAAAGGTTAGTGAGTGTGTGAAGAGGCTAATTCACACAAGTGGTTTCACTGGACCCCAATCAAAATTGTGCAAAGAAATAGGAGGCTTGGAGGGCAGACCAAAGGTTAGATGGAGGCCTTTGACTGACTATGAGTAGAAGAGGTATTGCAGAGAGAGCAGGATAGCTTTTGATCTTATTCTTTTTGTAATATTGGCTATATTTCCACCTGTATGATAATACATATTTGGGGTTTTAGGATGAGGCTTTCCCCGGGTAAATTCTTCCGTGTTATGGTTGATTAGTTCTCATTCTCAGATATATATGTTCATGCTTGATGATGCTCATATCTTTTTAAACCTCCAAAAAGTTTATGGTAGAAGTAGATCAAGTATTATTCTTTAGGACATTGTATATATCAGGTTGATCTACAGGTGAAAATTATATATGGTATCAGAGCACAGGTGATCAAGGAAGAACAATATACAAGAAGGGAGAAGTTGAAGTTTGTGGTTTCTGAATATTGAATTGAGTTCTTATCACATCTATTTCATCGATGGCGTTCAATGGTTTGAGACTTGAATATGTCCTTGATGGCAGTTCGAATTATATAGCCTGGAAGGATAGCATGGAGGCAGCATTAGAAGATAATGGTCTAAATGACTTCATTGATCAAGAAGTCCAGAAGCCGACTGATGCTACTCAACTGGTGGAAAGGAAAAAGTGTGTGGCTAGAGCAAGGAGAATCCTCTTATGGGGAGTTCGAGATCACATTGCCTCGAGCCTCCATGGGAAGGAGACTCTGTTTTTGATGTGGAAAACATTGAAAGATCTTTATCAGAATAGTAGTGATCAGAGGAAGGTGGCACTAAAGGACAAAATTTGAAAGATCAAGTGTGAAAAGGGTGACATGATCTCTATGTATTTGAACAATCTCACCACATGCAGGGATGAGCTTGGAAGTGTAGCTATCGTGACAACTGATGATGACATGGTGAGTCTTGCACTCCTCGGTCTTCCTAAGAGTTGGCATAGCTACCAAGACTCGGTTAATGGAAGAGAGAAACTGCTAGATTGGGAATGACTTTGGTCAGATTTGATGCAGGAGGAGATCAGAAGAAGCACCAGAGATGGTTCTTCAGCCATGGAGGATGAAGAAAATTATTCCTTAGCGAGTAAGGCAAAGAAAGGGAAGGAGAAGGTTTCTCTTTCCGAATCTAGTTCTTCCCATGGTGGGAAGAAGTTTGACAAATCGAAAGTGTGATGCTTTCATTGTCATGAAGTGGGCCATTTTGCTACAAATTATCCACAGAGGAAATCCAAGAAGGGATCCGGGGAAGGATTTGAAGGTGAGGCACTTGCTTCACAGTCTGAGTTGGATTTCACACTCTTCGCATGCATGGTTTCATCCATGATGGGAAGTGGTTGGTTTCTTGACAGTGGAGCTTGTTTCCACATGATCGGTGACAAGATCTTGTTCGAGACCTTGGAGGAGAAATATCTCCAAATACTCATAACAATGGGTAATGATGAAAAGTATAGTGTCTTAGGTGTAGGCACGGTTATTTTTCAGAGGGAGGATGGAGCTCGCCTTACCTTGACTGATGTCAAGTATGTACCAGGACTGAAGAGAAACTTGGTGTCGATCGCGATGCTGGAAGACAGAGGCTATGATGTAGTCTTCAGTAAGGGAAAGGTTTTCCTTAGACACATCATCACTAGAAAGGTGAAGCAGATCGGTTCACGGGTCAAGAACCTATATGCTCTTAAGGTTCAAGATGCATGAAAAGCCTTGAGAAGCAAGGCAATTGATGGAGACTTGGTGGTTGTGCGGGAGATTAAATTACCTCTCAACATGCAGTGCCAGAAGAAGTCTCAGATGATTGTGGAGGAGCCACGATTGGTGAAGCAGCTTCAGAAGGTTGTGGAGCAGCCACAACTGGGGAAGCCAAGAGGAGACATAGTGGAGGCATCCACTAATGCAGAGACCTCCAGTAGGGGGAAATTTCGAGCCAAGTGGACTGAGGGATCACATGCAGCCATACCTCCAGGTAGGAGGTGGGGCGATGTGGAGTGTCGTCCCAAGAGGGTTGGAATAAGGGCAGGATCCTTGAGATACCCAACCTCTTTGATTCGACTTTGCTACAGGAGCCCTGATGAGGAGTAGCAGGACTGACTGATTGGGTAGAGACAGATGCGGATGGAGCAGAAGAGAGAGCTACAGTGCAGGAATCCCAAGGAAGCGCAGAGCTAGCAGGCTACAGCAATGCGAGAGGCACATGTGTGTTGCACTAGTACAGGATGGCACAAAGAGGTGTGCAACGGTGCGAGATGCATGGAGATGTTGCAGTAGCGCAGAGGTCAAAGAGGGAGCACTTGTCAGCAGCAGGTAGAGCTTCAGCATCAGAGTATGTTTCTAGCCCAACAGAGAGGTCAGTTGGGAGTTTTTTTGTTCCGAGAGTTGTTGGAGCAACCACACTTGGTAGAAGTGTTGCATGCATAACATTCCGAAGATACAGGATCGGGTTCGAGAGGAAGCCTTTCTTGTTGAGAGGAAGTGTTGAAAATGGCAACAAAAAATGCTAAAAATAGAAGTGCTAAAAATAGAATTGCTAAAAATAGCAGTTTGAGTACCAGTGCTGGGTTGGGCAACAGGGAATGAAAAATGGAAGTACTAAAAATAGAAGTTCTATTTTTAGCAGTTCGGGATGGTCTCCTATTTTATTCAGTCCCTGGACTAAAAATAGGAAGTAAAATTCGAATTTGATATTAACAGCAGCTTATAAATTAATTAATTAATTCAACTTGAGTTAATCAGTTAAGGAAAAATAAACTTGAAGTCTATGTGAGGACATGAAATAGTGTATCTATTAATTGATGAATTTATCCATCAGTTAAAGAGATAAGGATGAGTTGTAGTATTGAGTTGTAGTCAGTTGACTTAGTTTAACTTAGTCAAGTCCAGTTAGATTAATTTAACAGTTTGTTAAATTAATGAGAGTTTAGTTAGTTAATGCTTGCATGCATGTAACTACTATATTTCAGATAACTGAGTATTCACTCATGGATAACTCATGCATGTCAGTTTCAGACAAAGACCCAGTTGAGATTCAAAGAAGGGGGCAGTGTACTATTTTAGTTCGATGGAATTTTTCCTATAAAGGAAGCTCATCCATGATGAGGATTTATCTCCTTTAGGACTGCATAGTTGGATCAGAGGTTAGTGAGTGTGTGAAGAGGCCAATTCACACAAGTGGTTGCACTGGACCCCAATCAAAATTGTGCAAAGAAATAGGAGGCTTGGAGGAAAGACCAGAGGTTAGATAAACGCCTTTCACTGATTATGAGTAGCAAAGGTATTGTAGAGAGAGCAGGATAACTTTTGAGTTGATTCTTTTTGTAATACTAGCTATATTTCCACTTGTATGATAATACAGAGTTGGGGTTTTAGGCTGAGGCTTTCCTGATGCTCATATCTATTTAAGCTTCCGTAAAGTTTATGGTAGAAGTAGATCAAGTATTATGATTTAGGACATTGCATATATCAGGTTGATCTATAGGTGAAAATTATACATGGTATCATAGCACAGGTGATCAAGAAAGAACAGTATACAAGAAGGGAGAAGTTGAAGTTTGTGGTTTCTGAATATTGAATTGAGTTCTTATCAAATCTATTTCACCGATGGCGTTCAATGGTTTGAGACTCGAATATGCCCTTAGTGGTAGTTTGAATTATATAGCATGGAAGGATTGCATGGAGGCAATATTAGAAGATAACGGTCTAAAGGACTTGAATTTAGGCTTCTGTGATCCATATCAATTTAGAGAAGAATCTTCGGCGAAAATCACATAGAGATAATTTTGTCAACGCGTTTCGAACCAACCAGTGTGGTTCATTCGAAACGCGTCGACAAAATTATCCTGATGATGAACCATATTGGTTGGTTCGAAATGCGTCGACAAAATTATCTCTATGTGATTTTCGCCGAAGATTCTTCTCTAAAAAATTCTAAAGGACTTCTTTGATCAAGAATTCCAGAAGCCAACTGATGCTACTCAACTGGCGGAATGGAAAAGTGTGTGGCTAGAGCAAGGAGAATCCTCCTGGAGGGAGTTCGAGATCACATTTTATCGAGCCTCCATGGGAAGGAGAGTCCATTTTTGATGTGGAAAACATTGAAAGATCTTTATCAGAATAACAGTGATCATAGGAAGCTGGCACTTAAGGAAAAACTTCGAAAGATCAAGTGTGAAAAGGGTGACACGATCTCTATGTATTTGAACAAGCTCACCAAATGCAGGGATGAGCTTGGAAGTGTAGGTATCGTGACAGTTTATGATGACATGGTGAGTCTTGCACTCCTCGGTCTTCCTAAGAGCTGGCATAGCTACCAGAACTCGGTTAATGGAAGAGAGAAACTGCCAGATTGGGAACAACTTTGGTCAGATTTGATGCAGGAGGAGATCAAAAGAAGCACTAGAGATGGTTCTTCATCCATGGAGGATGAAGAAAACTGTGCCTTAGTGAGTAAGGCAAAGAAAGCGAAGGAGAAGGTTTCTCTTTCTGAATCTAGTTCTTCCCATGGTGGGAAGAAGTTTGACAAATCGAAAGTGCGATGCTTTTGTTGTCATGAGGTGGGCCATTTTGCTACAAATTGTCCACGGAGGAAATATAAGAAGGGATCCGGGGAAGGATCTAAAGGTGAGGCACTTGCTTCACAGTTTGAATTGGATTTCACATTCTTCGCATGCATGGTTTCATCCATGGTGGGAAGTGGTTGGTTTCTTGACAGTGGAGCTTCTTTCCACATGACCGGCGACAAGATCTTGTTTAGTACCTTGGAGGAGAAAGATCTCCAAATACTCATAGCAATGGGTAATGATGAAAATTATAGTGTCTCAGGTGTAGGCATGGTTATTTTTCAGAGGGAGCATGGAGCTCGCCTTACCTTCACCGATGTCAAGTATATACAAAGATTGAAGAGAAACTTGGTGTTGATCGCGATGCTAGAAGACAGAGGCTATAATGTAGTCTTCAGTAAGGGAAAGGTTTTCCTTAGACACATCATGACTAGACAAGTGAAGCAGATCGGTTCACGGGTCAAGAGCTTGTATGCTATTGAGGTTCAAGATGCATGCAAAGCCTTGAGTAGCAAGGCAACTGATGGAGACTTGGTGGTCGAGAGGGAGAGTAAATTACCTCTCAACATGCAGCACCAGAAGAAGTCTCAGATGATTGTGGAGGAGCCACAATTGGTGAAGCAGCTTCAGGAAGTTGTGGAGCAGCCACAACTAGGGAAGCCGAGAGGAGACATAGTGGAGGCATCCACTCATGAAGAGACCTCCAGTAGGGGGGAACTTTGAGCCAGGTGGGCCGAGGGATCACATGCAGCCATACCTCCAGGTAGGAGGTGGGGCGATGTGGAGTGATCGTCCCAAAAGGGTTGGAATAGGGGCAGGATCCTTGAGGTACCCAACCTCTTTGATTCGACTTGGCTATAGGAGCCCCGATGAGGAGTAGCAGGAATGAATGATTGGGTAGAGACAGATGCGAATGGAGTGGAAGAGAGAGCTACAGTGGAGGAATCCCAAGACAGCGTAGATCTAGCAGGTTGCTGCAATGCGAGAGGCACAAGTGTGTTGCACCAGTGCAGGATGGCACAGAGAGGTGTGCAATGGTGCGAGATGCATGAAGATGTTGCAGTAGCACAGAGGTTAGAGAGGGAACACTTGTCAACAACAGGTAGAGCCTCAGCATCAGAGTATGTTTCTAGCAGAACAGAGAGGTCAGTTGGGAGCTTTTTTGTTCCGAGAATTGTTGGAGCAACCACACTTGGTAGAAGTGTTGCATGCAGAACATTCCGAAGGTACAGGATCGGGTTTGAGAGGAAGCCTTTCTTGTTGAGAGGGAGTTTTGAAAATGGCAACAAGAAATGCTAAAAATAGAAGTGCTAAAAATAGAAGAGCTAACAATAGCACTACTAAAAATATCAGTTTGAGTACCAGTTCTAGATTGGACAACAAGGAATGAAAAATGGAAGTGCTAAAAATAAAGTTCTATTTTTAGCAGTTCAGGATGGATTCCTATTTTAGTCAGTCCCTGGACTAAAAATAGGAAGTAAAATTCGAATTTGATATTAACAGCAGTTTGTAAATTAATTAATTAATTCATCTTGAGTTAATTAGTTAAGGAAAAACAAACTTGAATTCTATGTGAGGACATGCAACAGTTTATCTATTAATTGATGAATTTATCCATCAGTTAAAGAGATAAGAATGAGTTGTAATATTGAGTTGTAATCAGTTGACTTAGTTTAACTTAGTCAAGTCCAGTTAGATTAATTTAATAGTTTGTTAAATTAATGAGAGTTCAGTTAGTTAATGCTTGCATGCATGTAATTACTGTATTTCAGATAACTGATTATTCACTCATGGATAACTCATGCATGTTAGTTCAGACAGAGACCCAGTTGAGCTCAAAGAAGGGACAGTGTACTATCAGTTGGATGAATATTTTTCCTATAAAGGAAGCTGATTTATGATGAGTATTTATCTCCTTCAGGACTGCATAGTTGGATCAAAGGTTAGTGAGTCTGTGAAGAGACCAACTCACACAAGTGGCTGCACTACACCCCAATCAAAATTGTGCAAAGAAATAGGAGGCTTGGAGGGTAGACCAAAGGTTATATAGAGGCCTTTGACTGTCTGTGGGAAGCAGAGGTATTGCAGGGAGAGCAGGATAGCTGTTGAGCTGATTCTTTTTGTAATACTAGCTATATTTCCACTTGTATGATAATACAGCGTTGAGGTTTTAGGTTGAGGCTTTCCCCGAGTAAATTATTTTGTGTTATGGTTGATTAATTCTCATTCTTAGTTATATCTTAGTTCATGCTTGATGGTGCTCATATCTGTTTAAGCTTCCGCAATGTTTATGGTAGAAGTAGATCAAGTATTATGCTTTAGGAAATTGCATCAGGTTGATCTATAGGTGAAAATTCTACAATGGGTTGATGAAATGGTGGAGGAATAAAAATCCATTATAAAGAATAGTGTTTTGGAGGTGGTCCCAATACCAACAGACAAATCAGTTGTGGGATCGAGATGGATCTTCAAGGTGAAGCCAGAAGAAAGCAGAAGCATAGAAAACTACAAGGCCATATTTGTGGCCAACGGATACTCTCAGGTGTAGGGGATTGATTATCAGGATACATTTTCTCCTGTAGCAAGGAACTCATCCATTAGATCAATCCTTTCTTTGGCTACACTGATGGGGTGGAATATCCACCAGATGGATGTGAAAACAACATTCCTCAATGGATTTATTTAGGAAAAGGTGTATATTGAGAAACCAGGAGGCTTTGAGAATTTTGATTTAGAAACTCGTGTGTGTAGACTCAAGAGAGAATTGTATGGTCTCAAGCAAGCACCCCATGCTTGGTACACCAGGATCGATAGTTATCTCACCAGTTTGGGCTTCACCAAAATTGAAGTGGATGCAAAACTCTATCATATTTTGGTAGAATGTAAAAAATTGATTATTATTTTATATGTTGATGAATTGATCCTTATTGGTACTGAGCAGTTGATTAGATATTGCAAGGAGGACCTTACAAGAGAGTTCGAGATGAAGGACATGGGTCTCATGCACTACTTCCTCAGATTGGAATTATGGAAAGGTGATGGGGAACTATTTGTCTCTCATGGAAAGTATTACAATGAGGTACTTCAAAGGTTCTGCATGGACAGGTGTAAACCCATGGAGGCTCCTCTAGTGACCAACTGGAGGAAAGAGGATGCCACTATAGGTGAGGAAGTGGATGCGAATGTTTACCAACAATTAGTGGGTTCACTCATGTATCTTGTGAACACACAACCAGACATGTGTTATTAATTCAACCAGCTTAGTCAATCCATGGTTAGTCCAACCAAACTATTTTGGAGGGAAGCTAAACATGTTCTACGGTACCTCAGAGGAACTACCCAATTTGGGATTTTATACAGGTCAACAAAGGGAGTGAAGCTGTGTGGCTTCACCAATGCAGATTGGGTAGGAATTCCATTAGATTGGAAGAGTACATTAGGTGGAATTTTCAGTGTTGGGTCCGCAACAGTTTCTTAGTACATCAAGAAGTAGAGATCAGTGGCACTCATCTCAATAGAAGTAGAATACATGGTTGCAAGTCAAGAAGCATGTGAGGCAATCTGGATGAGAAAGATACTTGTTAGATTGTTTGGTTAGATGATGGATCCTACTGCTATTTACTATGATAATCAGAGTTGTGTCAAACTCTCTGAGAATCTTGCTTTTCATGATCGATCTAAGCATATTGATATTTGGTGTCACCATCTACATGATTGTGTGCAGAGGTGGATTATGTTGTTGTAGTGCATTCCAACAGAGGAACAAGATGCAAATATTTTGACAAAGGCTTTGTCAAGAAGAAAATTTGAGTTCCGCAGGTGCGGGATAGGGGTGGTCAATAATCCCTTTCTTACTGAGAGGGAGTGTTGAAAATGCAGCAAGAAAATCTAGTTTTTACTTTACCTTATTCAAACTAGATTAAATTTGAATTTCTATTTCAGCAGAATACTCGGAGGTAGTTAACTAAGGTGACAAGGAACTTGTCACTTAGTTAACTCAGTAAATTTGATTTGGGGAATCTTGAGTTCAGTTTTACGTTATTGATTTCTAATTTGTAGCAATCCATTTCATTTATTTTGAGCTATTGTCAGTTTAACTAGTTCTAACTATCAGAAGAATTATTGGAGGTAAAGTTGTGGAAGTGAAACTTCAACCACACTCAATGATCAACTAGTTAACTGATCAATCCGCCCAAAATAATTGTTTCATGTAGAGAATTTGAGTTATCTAGTTGAGATGGAGATTCCAAGGTATTGTACTATCATTTGTAGGACATTCCAATGTGTACAGGTGGTGCATGCAGTCAGAGATTGACCTAAGGCTATTGTGCAATTCCAAAGTGTAAAATTCCTAAAAAACAGAGGGCAAATTTCCCAAGGGAACAGTGCAAGGAAATAGGAGCTTTGGAAGGCTTGAAATTGGATAAGTGTTGGCCAAGTTTAGTCAGTCAGGCAGAGGGATAGACTATACACTTGCAAGGTGTGCTCAAGCTTGAGAAAGCATTGTATTTCTTCTCTATTCTCTACTTAATGAAACATAGATAGTAAGGGGTTTTGAGCAGTTTCTTTCCCCTAGATAAATCTTTATGCATGTGTGATGTTTCCTTTTTCATGTCTATGATTCTTGTTTTAAATGGTGAATTAACTTTTGCATATCAGTAGAGTAGCTTCAATTCTTGTGATTTAGAAAATTTCATGAGCATTATTGAATCTACACATTAATTTCTACAGAGTGAAGCTCCAAGGTTTCACAGATGCAGATTGGGTTGGGTGTTCCCCAAATAGGAATATCACATCAAGAGTAGTCTTCAGTGTTGGGTCAACAACAGTTTCTTAGTATAACAGGAAACAAAAATATGTAGAACTCAGCTCAGCAGAGGTCGAGTATATGGATGCTAATCAAGCAGCATGTGAGGCCATTTGGATGAGGAAGATCCTAGTTGGTCTCTTCAGTCATGGGATGGAGCCTACATTGATCCATTGTGACAATCATAGTTGTATAAAACTCTCTAAAAATCCAATGTTTAATGATAGGTCCAAGCATATAGACATCATTTACCATCACCTGAGAGATTGTGTGCAGAGGAGAATTTTCCTATTACAATGCATTCTTATAGAGGATCAAGATGCAGACATCTTGGCAAAGTCTTTGTCAAGAGACAAGTTTGATTTCCATAGGAGCAAATTTGGGGTTGTTCAAAACCCTTTTCTTGCTAAGAGGGAGTGTTAAATTGTAGCAATAAAAGGCTTCATTTGACTTGTGCCTTAGTCAAATGGAGAAATTTGAATTTCCACTTCAAAAAGATGAGTTGTCAAGTAGTTAGCAGGAGTGACATGGCCAAGTCACTCAGTTAATTTATTCAAACTGTGTTTTTGGGCAAGAAGTAGAGTTCTACATGAATTGATTGCTAAGATCTAGCTATTTAGTGAAAGTCAGTTATCTGAACTCTAGACTAGAATAGAGTCAGTATGAGATTAGCTGAGTAGTTGTAACTTTGTTAACTCACTGATCTCTTAGTTAGCTAGTCAATTTACTAAAAATAGCCCTAGTCATGCATGAAATTCAAATTACCTAGTGGAGTGGAAGAAAAAAGGAATAATCGTAATCATTATTGTAAACTAGTGAGTGTACAGAGTTTGCATGTAGCAGGTGAGACTTTTCTCTTGGGATTTTCACAAGGAAATAGGAGATTCCCGATTCCTTAGGAGTAGGAATCATGCAAGGAAATAGGAGGAAGTGGGAGGCCTCTGGATCAGTGTTGGCCAAAGCAGACTGAGGAGGAGATCAATATTGCAGTGCATGTTGAGCTTCAAGCATTGAATTTATCATTTTAATAGATCATTCTTCTCATCTGATATAATATAAAGATAGAATGGGTTTCTCCTAGTTGGGTTCCCCAATAAAAGTTGTGTTCATTGTGTTTTAATGATTGCATGTGTTTCTAGTTTATGTTTTCCCTTCCGCAGATTGAGTAGAAGAAATTGGGGTCTGTTGATGCCAATTTGATTTCATTAGCAGTTGAAATTTTCAAGTTATCTCTATGATAAAGAGGCTACTGCAATGATCAACTAATGCTAATAAAGACATATTAACATGAAGAAACGTGAAACTAAAACAATTCATGACAAGTGATCAAGAATCTGATCAAATCATTGCAGCAAAATCTCATGAATTGGTTCCAGCAAGAGCAAAAGGCTTGAGTTCAAATTGAATATGGTTTTACACATGAACCAAACAAGAATCCAAACTAGCCAAACATGAGTGTTGATGATGTTGCACCCTTTTATCTCATTTAAGGAAGAAATAATGTCATTTCGATCTTCGTGCTTCTCTTTCAGCACTGCCTAAAAGAGTTTTCTACTACCAATGTAGGGTGATAGAGTTCAGATATTGGTTTCTTCTTCCATTGGTACGACCATGGTCAGGAATCCAATTGTCTACTTCCTCCATGATCTCAGAGTCAAAGTATGCATAGAAATCATTGGTAGCATAGCTTTCTAACTAATGAATTTCTTCATGAATATTCAAAGGATTGACAGAGTGAAAAATGGTTGTACTTCTTGAGCTTGTGCCTATGCCCATGGTCGACCCTATTTACCTATAACCCCACAACTCCTATGGATATGCTTGTGTTTCGATGGCATATTACCACAATAGGAAAAGAATAGAACAAGACAAATAATACACACTAGACCCGAGCGGAAAAGAAGGATTTTAACTAGACCAAGAATGAAAAGAAGCCTAAAGGAGAAAAGGGATTGGGGTGACCCAAACTAAAGGAATAATAGAGTCCCATACACTGGATACATAAAGAATCACCACCATATATAAACCCCCTTGCACTAGTGGACACCGAAGAGTCGGTCCTAGTGCACCCTGTAAAGAATGTTGTAACATTTTCTTGTCATCATTTTTTTGAAAAATGTTCCAAAAGTTTTAATTTTATGCACTTTGTAAGGAAATATATGTGCTCATTTCTATAAGTGCCATATATATTATGTTTGTTTATATATGAATAAAGTTTTTTAAAATAAAACTTTGGAATAAAGTGCTTGCATCTTCGTATAGCGGAGATTTAACACAAAGTGATAAGCACTCGTAAATCAATAGCAAACCCCCACCCCCCCCCCACCCCCGCCGCAATCTTGCTTTTGGATTCTACCAAGTTATCATTCTGCCAATTTCCTTTTACACTGCCACTATTTTCTTTAATTTACGCTACTACCAACCATTAATGTCATTCCCACTAAATATTATTGTTACCGCTCCCAATTGTTTTATCCAAAGTCATAACCTGATTTTACCCTCTGTCAAAAGAAGTTATTGCAGAGGAAGAACGATGCTATCTAATATTCATTCAAAGCAATCATCTGCAAGTTATCTTCAAGCTCCATGATTTAAGGGGTAATTTTATTCTCTTTTTCCCTCATTCTGGATTGTCAAAATGAGTTCACAGAAAGGAAAATCACCAAAAACTCAATCAAAGAACCCAACTCCTTCTGTGTTTGTATAATTTGATGAAATCTCGTTAATTGACCTAGACGAAAAAATTATTGAAACAAAATGTGAATTTAACATTTATGAGTTGAAGAATTAGGAATTTTAGAATTTCCAAGATAATAATGACGAGTTTTTTTCTTTGGGAATCCTTCCTTCCCCAATTCGTGTTTCCATAGACAACATTTTCTTGAGTTATTTGTATGGTGTTAAGATAGATACCTATGAAGTGAAAGTGTCATCATTGTGAAAAATGGAGAGCCTTTATTTTAAATTACCTCCTAGTCAATTATATAGGCCCTACAAGTTATTTTTCCTATCTCTCTCCATTCATTCTCCAATAAAGTTTTGTTGGAAATATATCAGAAGTTAACCCCTCAACAAAGGACTTCCCTATTTGAATCCTTTTTCCCAGAAGGAAACAGTATTCCCCGACACAACCCACCCTATCCTTCAAATGTTTTCCTAGAAATATCTAGACAAACCGTATCCATGTTATGTTGTCTATTAAGGTATAAAAATGGGGAAGTGGTGGATAAAGTAGTGTTAGGTTTTCTGTCAATTCTTTCACCATGAAAGATGTCATCAATTGAATTAAATTTATGTTAGTTTCTTTCAAATATCATGCATGAGAAATTATTGAAATTTGGGATTAAAAGGCCATTTAAACATTAGTTAGTTTTATTTTATTTGTTCATGTATGATCAGTCAGAAAATTTCCTTCAAATACAGTTGCAAAAGAAATATATGAAGGGAATTCAATGGTCATTATTTCGCTAGACTTCCTTGGTTAGGAAACACGCTGAGGAATTTCCTTTTACAAATTTTTTAGACCAATTTTTGTTAATATGTTTATGTCTTTTAAACAGTGAGAGGGTCCCAAGAATTCTACGTGAGGTCAAATGTAATTTGCAGCTTAGTGAACAGACTAAGTTAGGTGACTGGTATTTTTATAAAAACTTTATTGAGATAAGAATGTATGGATGTGAACTCCTCCATATCGTTTGCGATTTTTTCTCCTAGTTAGAAGTTTTGCTCTTGAATTCATTAGACAGAGCCTCAATGTAGTTCAGATGCATTTCCTACCAAGAAAGAAAGAGGTTCTTTTCAACCTCAAAGCACAAGTAGGACCCTTTGTTGCAAATACTAGAGTAGCTGATAAGGAAGTTGAATTTTTATTAGCACAAATCAAATTCACAAATGGAACCAGTTGGTCTTATAATCCAATTGGAAATATTTCATATATCAGAGTTCAACAAGGTTTTACTTCCTATATTCATGTGCCAAAGCCATATATTGAAATATATGCTAATAGAGAAACATGGGAAGAAGACACCCTTGAAGAATTTCCAAAAGAACAAGAGGTAAAGCAGCCACCGAAGCTTAATGTTTTAGCAACTCCTCAGCAAATGGAAAAAGAGATCAAAAGGGTAATTTAAATTGTTCCACAATATACTTCTGAATCATAAGGAATAGAATTCAAAGTCTACAGAAGGCAAAAAGTGAGGGAAATCAAAAGAGACTATGTCAGAAACTAGATCATGATATGTATCTACAGCTTCTACGGTTGTTCTATCAAGCAAGCCTATATTCAATTTGCAAAAAATAGAAATAGTAGCAGGAAAGTCTTCCTCAACTCCTTCCTCTACTAATCAGAGTATCTATTCTAAATTCATGGAGATCAAAAAGAAGAGTGAAGCTTTGAAGTCGATTACCTACTCTTAATTCTGGAAGTAAACTTATTATACAAAGAATAGGTTACTCTCAGCTTTGGATGCTAAGAAAGGATAGCTTCCATTAGCTTTATTAGAACCAAAAGTCCTTGGGGAAAAGTTTGTAGAAGATTTTAAGACCTATGTATTTTATTTTAACACAAAGAAAATCCATCGAATTGACAAAATTAATCTACATGTATAGGGATGAGAGATGATCTATTCCACCTTAACAAGTTTAGCAATTTGTGTGTCTAAATTGCAGAATTCATTAAATAATACAATTTTTTATTTAAAGATGAAGAGAATGTCCTATCTTGATAAAGATACCAAGATCAAATCATCAAAGAACATAATAATCAAGTTGCGACTAGATCCTCATGATATCAATGTTATACAAGAGAGCATAAAAAATAGAAATGCAGACATTCAAGGTCTTTGCAAAAGATTAAAGGTGCCTACTATTGAAAATTGCAAAGTTAAATAATACAATTTTTTATCTAAAGATGAAGAGAATGTCCTATCTTTATAAATATACCAAGATCAAATCATCAGAGAACATAATAATCAAGTTGCGACTAGATCCTCATGATATCAATGTTATACAAGAGATCGTAAAAAATAGAAATGCAGACATTCAAGCTGTTTGCAAAAGATTAAATGTGCCAACTATTGAACATCCAAAAACTCAAGAAAATCGAGAGATGGAAAAAGAAAAGGAATTGCTTTTATCAATGATGATTAAGCAAAATTTGTAGATACAAAAATTGGAAACATAGATGAAAAAAGTACTAAAATAAAGAGAGAAAACAGGAGTTACAATTCCCTCTGCTTCCCAATTAAGAAATGATGCAACATAGGAGTTAACAGAAGCATTATCATCATTAAGTTTAAAGAATGAATAAATTGATGAACTAAAGAAATCTTTAAAAAAAGTTGAGCAAAAAAAACTTATATTAGATTATACTTTGGTTGTTGAACTTCAAAGGACTTCAAGGTTACAGAAAAAACTTGAATGGTATCAAGGTCAAGTTGACAATGTTCAATGTCTTATTCAAGCTAAAGAAAGAATCTAGATTAAGATAATCTTGTCAGTATCTGATTTTTGGACATCAATCAAGATCATTGTTGAACAATAGGAGTTATTGGAATGAGCAGAAAGGTATATAGATGAAATCAAGAATGAGCTTGGAAATAAACCCAATCAAGCTAATAAAATCATAAATTTTCTAAATTCAAAAACAAAACAGGAATTATAAGAAAGGGATATTGTTAATAAAACTCATTCTATTATTCAAACCAATGAATTTCTCACTAAGAAAAACTTGATGATGCAAATGAAGGAAAAGTGTAATTCTATGTAGATTCAGATCAACAAGTTCAACAAGAAGTTTTCTGCCCTACAGCAAAGAGGATTACCATCATTTAAAAATTCATAGGGAAAAATGGTAACTGGAAAAGAATATCAAAGTTTGGTCAACATGGTTGCAATGGATAAGTCAAAAAAAAATTTGTAGTAAAAGGAGCTTTGATTGGTCAAAATATTCTTGAAAGGTTAGGTGATGATTTATTTATTTATTATGAGATCAGATATTTATTCATAGTTAAGCCAACCTTTCAAAAATGTATTGAAGTAGATGAAACCTATAGAAAAATGATTGTGTTAACTTATCCAGTGGGAAAAGAATGGGGAATCTTGTTGATATTTTATCTTAAATTCTTAAAGTCAAAGGAGTGTCTCACAGGAAGGCTACATTTTGGCAGATAATCAAGGTAGATCCAAATTTAAAGGAGAAAAATCAAAATAGACTCAAATATTTTGGGACCAAATTTAGAACTAATTGACAGTTAAAGACAATCAAGCAAAAGATTTTCTATTTTAGTCTAAGTTTTATTGAGATTATCCAAGTTGTATTTTGAATAAAGAATTATTTTCATTGTAATATTTGGAAGATAAGATTTTGTAAAAGGTCTATATATATGGTTCATTTTGAATGGAAAAGGGTTGATTCCAAGACCAAAGTTTTGAATGTCTTTGTAATACCTAAATATTTTCAACATTAATCAAGGAGTATTGTTTTCAGCTTATGGCAGCATTGTTTTACTTGTGAGTGCTTCTAGTGTTACATTATCTATTTCTTCAGTATATTACGATTGTATAGATAACTTGGAAAGGCTAGGTCGAGGATTAGCCTCCCTGACATCCCCTGGAAAAGTTATGTTTAATACTAGGTTAATTAGGAAATTTTCCTATTTGTTTTCATTACTCTGCAATTATTAAGATTGTTTCCTTTTGTACAATTCCTTTATGTATTAAAGTTATTTATGGGATATCTTTCTATACACTATCTATTCTCATAAAATAATTAAGTAATCAGATTGGATACCTATTAATTGTCTTATGTTTCTTTCACTCTTCTAGTAATACTCTTAAAAGATTGTATGCTTTTTTTGGCTAGAAATCAACGCTTTGGTTAACCTTTAAAAGACTAAGGATTGTTTACATAAACAAAGTTTTATCGTTGAATCGGCCATTTATTAAATCACATCCTTTATATAGATGCTTTGACACGGTTCTTTAGCCAGGAATTGTCAACAAAGGACAACAAAGAATTAAATTGAAATCTCCAAAATTAAACCAATTGGATGCAAAACCATAACAATAAACAACGGGAAATAAAAGATAAGGCTAAAACCTGCAAGCACTATCTCTCTTCATCGAAGTTGACACAGTCAGAGAGAAAATTATAGGGTGGCACCGCCAGCAATAAATAATCGCATCCTCGATACAAATCGCAATGATTCATTGAGTAGAAGCACAGCATAGCCCAATTATTGCACAAGACTTACTTTTGCCTCCTCATTCAAGTTGTTATTCCTTCAGGACTCATGCTACTAAATGAATTGCATCCATGTCTAGGCCCATAAAGCTCCAAAACAGAGGCAAGCCAGCCAGAAGCGGAAAAATACGAAAGGTCATGCCATTTATTAGTTGAGTTTCCTCCTATTATTGGTCTAGTACCAACGAGCTGCCACGACAGTAATCCCACCAATAGTAAGGAGGGCAATCAAATCCAACATAAATTTCATACATCAATTACTCGATGCATAGGATGAATGGACAAATGAAGTTTGTCCATCATACCGTGAAGTTAAATTCACATGTGTTGCATGGGGGTGCCCAGGCACACCACCCCACACCTCCCAATTAAATATCGTGGGTGGTAGCAGGGTGGCAGGCACCCCCTACCACCATTGCCATTGGCCCCGTCACCCCAATCAAGGTTATAAATTTGTATTTTAAATTGGTTTGGATATTTTAATTAAATTTTCATAAGTAATTTTACTTGTAATTTTAAAAAATATATCTTATTCTTATTATACGTGTGGCATGGTATTACCATTTAGTATTGTCTTTGACTACTTATTAGTTTGTCTTTGACCAAAATTGTATGCCACTTATCTATAGTTTAACCTTGGGAATTCATTTTTTTTTATTTTTTATCATTAGTTAAATTGATTTATTTATAAGGTGATTGGTTGAGGTCTTACTATGACTCTTTTTAATTTTCTGTTTTTAGTTTTATTTCTTTTTTATTTAACTTTTTTATTTTTTTTCCTTTTTCTATTATTTCCATTTTCATGAATTATAGTTTTTTCTCCATATTTTCAATTTAATATGACAAATTTTAAAGAGAAAAAAATAATTAAGAAAAGTTTTTCCAATAATTCGTTTTTATTTATATCATTGTTTTTATCTTTTTATATGGTTTTGTTTAATATGACACATTTTAAAGAGGAAAAAATAGTTAAAAAATCAGTTTCCAATATATGTTTTTTTTTTTTATTACTTTTTAATTTGACTTATACTTTTTTTTGTTTTTTTCTATTTTTTTTTCTCTATTTTCAATTCCAATTACATTGATCATAGTTTTTTTCTTGTTTACACATACTTTTTATAATTAATAACTATTATGATAATTAGTTATTAGTTTTTAGAATCTTGTGAGGATTTTTTCCTAATTTTATTAAAAATGTTTTATTGATGTAAAGTTACTAATTTTTAGGATTTCATGAGCATTTTTTTCATAAAGGTTCTTGAATTTGTTTTATTTACGCATAGTTTTTATTATTTATACCTCAAGTATATCAAGAATTCAAGAAGTTGTTCTTATAACAAGAAATTGAATTCAAGAATTCAAGAAATTGATCTTCTTGAATTCAAGAATTGATGAATTTTTTTATTTTTTTTAATCCTTTCATGTGTCTTGTGATTAATGTTTGTTGTTTTGGAAGGTCAAAGGATTACCAGGATCCCACTTTGAAGTTTCATATTTGCTTCAAGTCGCTAGAGATCGTTAGGCATTTACTGGGAGATTAGCTTCAATTTCTCATATGTTTCAATTGGTTTGTTAAAGTTGTTTTATCTTCTTTCCTTGAACCAAACAAAGAAGATTGGTCTTAGTTACCATGCAAAAAGTTAATGTGTGAATTGTTGGTCTTAGTTACCATGCAAAAAGTTAATGTGTGAATTTTGTTAAAGTTGTTTAATCTACTGCAACTTTATTCCTGGTTTTATTCAAAGTGACTGTGTCAAATTCTTTCATTTTAATACTAAATCACAAATCAACGATAAAAGTATAATATTTAGAAATATTTGAAAAGCGCTAATGATATATCTTATTTATTTTAATAACTAAATTTCTTTCATGTTTTTTTTCACTATACTAAATATTTTAGGAACTAAGTATTTGATTAGAAACTAAGTGTTTTGATATCCATCTATAGTTACTAGTGATTTAATTTATATAACTATGCTAGTCATAATTTAGTTGTTAAATTAATAGTAGAACAATTGTTATTATGAATTATTCATAAATATTAATTAACTTGTCTCTACAATTTAATTTAAAAATTAGTTTAATACTAAATCACAAATTGTAGACCATCCCAACTCCATTTTGTTGTGCAAAAGAAAGAATTCGTGTTTAAAAGGACATCATTTGAGAGATAACATTAAAAGTTTTGTTCCATATTCCTATTTCTTCACTGCCACAAACACAATTGCATTCAACTCTATATCAATCATGTACAATTCCCATGAACTTTGTAGGAACCAATTGGTTGTGTAAAACAAGTTCCTCGGAATTGACATCTCATTGAGTTGAAACTGAGTTTCTCCATATCAATCCGAACCAAACATTGTCAAAGAAATAAAGTTATAAAGCTTCATTGCAACCAATGAAGTAAGGCGCTCACCAAAAAAATAAATTTTTAGCACAACATTTTCACTTTCATTTCTAATTTTTATGAAGGCTTTAATTGATCACCTCACATCTTGTCTGTAGTTCATACTCCAATTAGCTATATTTAAATTAAGCGGCAGGTACTAGCTAGCATTTGTTATGCATGTTTGATGCAGGAGCATCTAGACTTAGTTAGTAATGTGATTGTGTATTCACATGTTGTGGCTAACAAGGGTTGGAGAAAAAATTGATTATTAATTTTCTTATTAATTGTTAATTGTGTAGTAGTTATTTTGTTGTCAAATTATGGATAAAATAGGAATAAATGGCAAGTTGATCCTCCATGCGAGGAGATCAAGCCAAGTAGATTAGATCATTAAGTTAGGATAGGATTTGGTTTCTAAAAAAATAGTAAATTCCTTCATTTGTGGAAGGAGGTTGTTAGTTAGTGATATTGTTTTCGGATTGTAATCTCGAGTGAGGAGAGATAGGGGACAGATAAGGAGAGTGAAAAATCAAGCCATCGAGGACCAAATAAGATAAGAAACTATTTCATGAATAAAACTTTGTTTTTTATTGGGTATCGAAGGGCTTTCTGTTGATTTTGATCATGGAGTAGTTTTGTTGGGTTGTTGATGATAGTCAAACATTGTGACATAGTGAAACCTTCGATTGTACATCCCTTACCTTACCTAAACCGTACGCAAAGTATCAAGATCTTGCTCGATCACAAGTCATAGCTATTATTCCTCTACATAAACACAAATTTGTTGAGCGTTGATCTGATGGCAACCTTCACGATTTTGTTGTCAATCCTGTAGATCATGCCTCAACAACTCGACAAAGGAGGAAACCCAAAAAAAATCCAAAAGAAAATTTAGTTAAATCACATTCATGAGCTCAATGTTGTATTTTTCTTTCTGGCACTACGTTTTTGTCTATAGCGCTGTGTTTTTGCCAGTGACCTTCTAATCACTTTTTCTCAGGGCTAGAGAGCCCTCAAATCGACTCCATTAATGAGTATTGTCCTCTCCATGATCCACCTATAGTTTAAATTTGATTATGGTTTGTTTGAGGTTCATTTTAGGTGTTTTTGTATATAAATGTGTAGGTGGTTGTGATCCTTTAAGTTGGTTCTACATAATTTTGGTATCAGAGCCGACAGGAACTGAGTTCTTCTCTTAGAACTTCAGCAAACATGCCACCTAGGAGAGGAGTTGGCATAGGTCAGGGAAGGCCTGTAGCTAATGCAGTTTTACAGGACAAGATTCGACATCTTCGCACAAGAATGGAGACATTGAAAATGGCTCGGAGGAGAGAACCTGATGAAGGGGATGTCAATGCTACAGAGGAACCTTATGAGGAAGAAGAAGACGAAGAAAATGAAACAGCTAAAGTCCTCAAGATGTTGGCAAAAGTTAGTGGAAGACCAAAGGTAGAAATACCTATGTATGAAGGAGGCCTTAATGTGGAAGAGATGATGGATTGGATCAGTTCGTTAGATAAGTATTTCGACTATGAGGAGGTCGAAGATTAAAAGAAGGTAAAATTTGCAGCTACTCGGTTAAAGGGCCAGGCATCGATCTGCTGGGATGAACTACAAACACCTAGAGAGAGAAAGGGAAATCCTAAGATCAAGCAGTGGGATAAAATGGTGAGCAAGTTAAAAAGTAAATTCATGCCAAAAGAGTACCAGTTGAACCTTTTCAGAAAGTTACAAAATTGGAGGCAGAAAGGAATGACTGTCAAGGAGTACACGGAGGAGTTTTACAAGCTAAGCATTAGAGCAGGACATGATGAGGATGATGTAAAAAAGGTAGCCAAATATATCAATGGATTCAGATATGACATACAAGATGAAATCAGATTATTGAATCTGAAGACAATTGAAGATGCTTATCAAGTAGCTTTTGTTAAACACACATGGGAAACCACAAATAGGAAAGATAAAACATGACAGTACAATTTTATTAACAACTGATATACATTTATAGTACATTGTTTGACCGTTGGGTTCCACATCCCAAGTGGAATCCTTTTTTCCATTCGGCTTCCACACTAACCCATTGAGGATTAGGTGTCCAACATTCTCCCCCTTAATCCGAAGGGTTATGTATGAGTCCAAGAAGAGAGTTGAAATACAGAATGTGCAAAAATGCATGGCAGCACTAGGTTGAATGTGCTCTTTGAAATGTTGGTATAAAGGGCGGTGGTTTAAGGATGACCACCAACACTGGAACGCTTAGTGCAATTCCCGGAACTCTTCCAAAACTGGCAAGAAGCTAAAGTCTTCTGCTAGAGGAAGTGCTCCTATTGTTTTGAAGAGGGAAACCTTCAACCAATAAAGGGAGGTCTCACCCCACATAATAGGGAGAACTTCAACCTGAAAAGGGAAGTCTCAACCTGTGATGGTTTAAGGATGACCAACAACTCTAGAATGCTTAAAGCAATTCCTGGAACTCTTCCAAAACTGGCAAGAAGTTGGAGTCTTCTGCTAGAGGAAGTGTTCTCAATTTTGTTCCTGGAATTCTTCCGAAACTAGCAAGATGTTGAAGTCTTCTGCTAGAGGAAGTGTCCCAAATTACCAACTGAAGGCATGTTCACGGGCATCTTTGTCTCTGGCTACAACTCTGAAACTAGTGTGGCAGGTTGCGGCTCAGGCTCGCTTGATGTGACTTTGAAGCTTGTAGATGACCATCATTTCCCCCCCTGTCAGATACAAGGTGAGATGATGGAGAAAACTCAACTGCAATATTGTTCAATACTCTGGAACAAGTTCTAACATGTGTTTGGAATATCTTCTTGGCTGTTGATGCCCATTGCCAAGAAGTGATCCATCCAAGATGAATCTTTGTTCTTGCAGGATGTTTATTTTTGAAGCATCTGTTTGAAGAATGAATGGTTTTATGACAGTGCTTAAATGGATGAAGATCAAAATAGTGATCTTTTAGATGGCCAACTCGGTCATAGTGTTGGCATTTCACAATCTTTTGTTGTTGTTGTTGTGGAAGAGAGGTAGAGTCTGGAGCAACTGGCGGTGAACTGTCATGAGGAGCAGGTGAACTATCATGAATGAATCCAGCACTCTGAAACTGAATGGGCTTTGTGTAGTCTGGAATATGAAAGGACAAGTCCTTGTCATATCCAAGACCAGTTCTGTGCTTGTTGTGGACAAGTTGTTCCCAAGGTCTGATGATGGGCGTGGGAAGTGCAGACTGAGTTTCTGCATCTGCATGTACAACTGATGCTTTATTTGAATGAACTGTAACATTATTGAATTGTTGCTGATGGGTGGTTGTCTCAGTGTTCTGAACAAAAACAAGTTCAGAATGATGTCTATTTTGATGTAGCTCTTCTTGTTGTAGTTGTGATTCAAGCTGCAAAAAATCGATCTTTTCCTGTGCATTACGCAGACAGCTCTGAATGTCACAGAGAGTGTCTTTGTTGATGTTGACTATGTTTTCGGAACTAGAATGTATTAGTGTGTTCAATAACTCTAATACTCCATAAAGTCTTCCCATTTTATCAACAAATCAAACTATGTTAAATACAGTTATTTTAACCTTTTTTTTAGAAGTGGCTCCTCTTTCGATTTGCACCAAGTTTTCGCTAAATGGTAAAATCATACAACTTTTGGAATAAGATGATAGCTTGTATATATACTTTAATACTCCATTAGGCAGAATAATTTATCTTCAAAGCTATCTCAATCCAAATTCACAAGAAATATCAAAGATATATGTGAACAAATTATTTTCATCTTCATGGCATTTTCGCAATTATTGTCTTTCCTGTCAAAGGTACGACATGAAAATACTGTAACAGCACCCACTAATACATCATGCTCCTCCACTGTACAAAATCAAAATACTGAAAATACATCCTTCCTTTTCAAGGAACAAAATCAAAATGTTGGCACTGCAGTCAATACATTGCACCCCACTAACGTACAAAATATAAATGTGGAAATAGCAGCCATCAATACATCTTGCCCCTCTTACGTACAAAATCAAATTGCTGAAACTGCAAGCACTGATATATCTTGTCCCTCCAAGTTACAAAATCAAAATATTGAAACTGTAGTCACTTCAGTTGAAACTAAATCTGAACATGCAGCCGTGTATGCTGAAAAGTCAGAAACAGTTGATGAAACTACAAAAGAAGTTGGAAATGATCCTGAAAACACTTCAGAGGCCCATATGCTTGAGGAGTAGCGGCCAATACAATTGTTGACATGGAAATACAAAGCTCAGAGCACCAAATGGATACTTCTAGACCCGATTGTGTTCTAGATGGAACAAGAAATGGATACTTTGAAACCACCAATCCAGCTCATTCAGTAGCTTCTCCTGCGGAACACCAAATAGAAAAGTCAATCAAGGATCCTGAAGTTGTCGCTTAACTTCTCTGAAATACCAACAGCATGAAGCAAATCAAAGTCTGGTTCCAGAATCAAAGATGTAGAGAGAAATAGCACAAGGAGGCAAGTCGTCCCCCGACTATCACCATAGCGCAATCTTTTGGAATGGAAGCGGGCAAGTACATTCAGTATATAGCAGAGCAGGTGGAAGTTCTGGAACGTCTTTACAATGACAGGCCAAAGCCCAGCACTCTGCGTCACCAGCAACTCATCGTTGTATGGAAATATATCACAAATATAACACGTTGTATGGTGCACGGATGTGGAACATTCAAACAAAACAATTACCGGAGCAATAAGCAAGGAGTTCGATAAAGGGCACTCAGGATCTTGATAAAGAGCACTCAAATCGCTTTCTTTCTGGTAATATTAATCTGAATCCAGTAAGCAACAACTCCCTGAAGTAAATTGATTAGTTGCCCTATTTGCTACTGTGTAGAGATCACTTTAACCTTCATATTTAGTGATTGCAAATTTGGATGGTTGAAATTACCACATTTTAAGGAAAATTCATGCCCTAAAACTAATCAGGAATAGTTCGAGTACCCGTTATCAATGTCGGCAGCTGTGGCTCCGGTGCTCTTAAATTTATGCCCGGATCAGAGAAATTTAACTCACCGTAGCGCAATAATTTTGTCAAATGGTGACAAGAAATTTGATACTAAACTGTCAAAATCATGCTAAATGAAATCCACTATGGGAATTTGGCCCAGGGATCCATTTCGGCGGGACCCACATTCTGCAAAGTGCGTTTTCCATGTTACAAATTATGGAAATATATCATGCTGAGGTCTGGAGACTAGGGCTCGTTTCCGAGAAACGATCACACTCATCTGACGAGAGAGGGTCAGACCCTCTGCGGATTTTTTTACTTGAATCCTGCAAACGTTTCCACTGCCACCACCGTGGAGTAGATGTGCTCTGATGGCCTTCAGTTACTGAAGTTTCAGTCTTCAACCATGGCTCAGCTAACAGTCTTTCAACGGTAATACGCACCCTTCTCTGCACACTGTCACAGTTCCAACGATACCACCCATTCACTGCATCCGTTCAATGTAGGCAATGAGTGCAGTGTAACAATAGGAAGGCTTGTCAGAATCTGGCACCAACGAATATATGGGCAGCGTAACAGTAGGATACCAAGCGGTATAATGCAAACAATACGTGGGAGCTATGTGGGAGTTGGGCGTTCATCAAACAATTCTGACACCAAAACGTTCTTTTGGGCGTTCATCAAACGTTCTGACACCAAAACGTTCTTCTTCTGTAAAAGCAGAGAGACGTTACACCCAAACACGTGCCAACAATGAGCGAAGGGAGGACAATAATGAACGGGTGCAGTTAATGGTTGAACGCATCACTGTAATTCCACCAACATGCAATATACAGGCAACTGCAAGAAATGCAACTTGGACGAATTCAATGATAATAATGCATAGATAATGGGAGATATTTTAGCTACTACATACAGAGACGTTTTCGAGGAGTATCATGCAACAATGTCCATTAACGCAGGATACCATGTACCAATTTGAATGAGCAACAACATTCCACCATACTCTAATCTCTTCAATGCACTGTCTTCGAACTTTTGTATTCCATATTTATGGCATTCAACAAACCAATCGTATCAGCGCAACATTCAAATATAATATATATGCCACAGCTCCTTTATGGAGAGACATAGCCTTGTCTGTCGAGCTCTAGGATAAACATCCTCACGACCCCGACCAATGTAGCCAATCTCAGTGCATTCACCACTAGCAGCAACCAGGTTTGTGCTCTTCACAATATAGGATCGAGACCTTCTTCATGACTTATTTATTTGAAACAAAGAATTAAAGGCAATTGTCGACCAACATGGGAAATGGACAGTTACCAGTACAACAATCACTGAAATTGATGAATTTTTGGATATTCGATTGTGATATGAAAAAAAAAATCTTTTGAGGAGAAACCATGACACATAAGTCTATAAGCTTGTAACATAAAACCTGTAATGCTTATTCAGTTCTTGCAGAGATGACAAGAAGAGTGAAAATGATAATTTTATGTACGCAGGTTTTGTTTGGAGCAGCGCTTTTAAATGGAGCGTTTATGGACAGAGAGCACAAGTAATGGCAAACAAAGAGCACACGTTTATGAACAGTAAACATTAATGGACAGATGGGCTAGCCAGAGACCAAAAATAGAAACTTGCGGATTTCAGAGGTCGGGAATGTCGGGGGTGGCAGAGCCAATGCACCAGGACTTTTAACACACACATTGTGGTACATATGCCAGCACAAACATATATACAACGAATTCAACACCAGCACATGAATTAATCAACCAGCAATATCACCGAGAGTTCACGACCCACATAACATTAATGGTCAATGCATAGGTCTGGTGAGAGAAACACAACAAAAGGCCACAAGAAAACAGTGACTCAAATATGAGCAGGGCTAGAATTTGTCTGCTCTGATGCCATGTTAAACACACATGGGCAACCACAAATAGGAAAGATAAAACATGATATTGCAATTTTATTAACAACTGATATACATTTATAGTACATTGTTTGACCGTTGGGTTCCACATCCCAAGGTCTCTTGGACTCCTTTTGTCCATTCGGCTTCCACACTAACCCATTGAGGATTAGGTGTCCAACAGCTTTGGAGGTAGAGGATAAAATGTTGAGAAAATAAAGTCATAGGAATAGAGGTAAAAGTTTAGTAAGAGGAAGAGGAGCTTCCAGATCAAGGTTCCAGCACTCTCTGAATGAAGCAGAAGGTTCGAGTAACAGACCACCACAAAAAGGAGATTTTGGTAGAGGGATATTTGTACCTAGAGGTAGAGGATGAGGAAGAGAAATTCGGTGTTACATATAGGACACAGATCATGAAATTGCCCTTATAATAAAACAGCAAATTAGCGGAATGTGAATATAGCTGAGACAGGAAGAAAACCCTCAGGTCGTGGGGAAAGAAGAGCCACCTAAGGCAGGAGAGTCCTTATTATTAAAGAGTATTTCTTAAGGCAGAGAAGGAAGAAAATGAGCCAGCACAAAGGAAAATCTTATTCAGGACTATATGAAAGTCTAAAGAAAAATGTTGCAATGTTGTGATGGATAGTGGAAGCATTGATAATCTTGTTTCCATGGGGATGGTTGAGAAATTGGGATTGATTAAGATGGTACACCCTACTCCATACAGTGTCCTGGTTTCAAAAAGGACATCAGCTCTTAGTGACAGAATAGTGCAGAGTAGAGATATAGATTGGTACATATAAAGATGTCATATTGTGTGATGTGATGTGAGGCTCCCTCCTAGGGTCCTCTAACTAAAAACTAAATTTCTCTAGTTTTTTAAATACAATAAAATGAGAAATAACTTATTTCTATCTAAACATTTATTTGATTATAATATACCATTAAAATCTAATTACCACAAATTAAATAAGTAATAATTGCATTGCAACCATTTACATAAGTAATCAATAAACAGAGGAATACATGTTCCAATAACTTAATTGAGATTCCCCTGAGCTTCTGACTCTGCTAGGATGCTCTTCTTGACTACCGACTGGATTTACCTCCCAACCAACTAGGAAGTATTTCCTATCCCAGGGAACCTCCACAGGTTCCTTAGCCTTTCGAGCCCAAGTCCAACCAGATGTAGTGTGTCCAAGTTAAACAAACACTATCCTTCTTTCATTTCTCTTTTCTCCACCTTCCTCCCAAAACAAATTCTTCCAAAACCAAAACAAAAACCAAGGCCAAGGATCCCCCTTCCTCTCATCATCCTTCCCCTTTTATGCCTCCTTCCTTTCTCCACCTCAACCACTTGTCATTAGTGTCATAACTACCCCCTCATCCTTACATTTGACTTTTCTTACCATATCTTCTCCCAAGTAAATTTGAGAGGACATTTTGGGGATAAGATATGAATATATAATTTGGTAATTAACTAAAGGGGATCATATCTTCTCCCAAATAAATTTGAGAGGACATTTTGAGGATGAGATATGAATATATGATTTGGTAATTAAATAGAGAGGACCATATCTTCTCCCAAGTAAATTTGAGAGGACATTTTGGGGATGAGATATGAATATATAATTTGGTAATTAATTGGAGAAGACCATATCTTCTCCCAAGTAAATTTGAGAGGACATTTTGGGGATGAGATATGAATATATAATTTCATAATTAATTGGAGAAGACCATATCTTCTCCCAAGTAAATTTGAGAGGACATTTTGGGGATGAGATATGAATATATAATTTGGTAATTAATTGGAGAGGACCATATATTCTCCCATGTAAACTTGAGAGGACATTTGGGGATGTGGATATTTCAATTAGAATAAATGGAATGAGACCATATCCTATCAAAATTTAAATTTGAGGAGGTAAGTTGGGAATTGAATAATAATAAAATTTATATCAGTAATAAATTTACAATTTCACCAATGTAGGTATGTACCAATATTTCTTTATAATTATAAGTCAATATTTTCAAATAATTTAAACACTAGTAAAATTTGCATGATAAGATTAAGTAGGGCATTACATGCACTCCTCCTTCAAAAAACTTCGTCTCGAAGTTAGAGTGTAAAAGATTCAAGGAGTTTGAAGCAGTTTGACAATAAGGCATAACAAAATAGAGAGAGAGTTATAGTAGTAAAATTTGATAAGTCAGACAATGACATCACGTCCCATCAAGAGTCTCCAACTGATCTATATCCTCCTATCCTTCCTGACCTATTTCCGCTCCCACCCTATCCATCCTCTACTTCTATATACTGTGGCATCGGTTATATCAATCTAACCACTAATCAAATCAATATGGCGGAAGCATCGACTATATCGACCTAACTTCCCCAGCAGGAAGTTGGCAATCATTATCACACATATAAGGGAGCATGTCCACCATTTCCCTCCCACGACTCCAGGTTTGGAGGTTACATGGTGGGAAATACCTCCACCCCTCCTTACACTAGGGTCAACACCCTAATATGGACCACACTACAGCACTGGTTGGATACTTGTCATCGAATAATCTAGTCAGGTAGTCTTGTCACCTGCCATTTACATTTTATCCATGTCATAAGAGTGCATATCCAGTTATTATCTTTTCTGAAGAAGAGGCTCCGCCTCAAACTACTGTGCGCTTTCCGGCTGAGCTTTCTTAGGGTGGTCACAAAGTGGTGGGCAGCCAGGGTAGTGAGCAGAATTTGGCAGAGGGAGGCTAGGAGGAAGGGCGTGGTGAGCAGCATAACGAGGGTGGTGCTCCTAGCGACACTCAGCCACTAGGTGGCAACTCTCATGGCGCCTATGTCTCGATGGTCAGTGCAAGCAATTCCAGCGACACCCATCCCTCGTTGTTTCTTCCAGGCGGTAGTGATACGGGTAACATGGAAAGAAATGATGAAATGTGGGATGGCAACGCATGCCCGATTATGGAGGAGCCTCCGAATGAGAACGTGGTAATATGATGCCACCTAGACCCTTTCGAGCCTCCCCTGTTTTCTTTCTGATGGTTCGTATGGTCAAGTTCATGCGGTTTTGGGTTTACAGCTCTGGTTTTGCCTCTGTATCCTGGCAGCCTCGTTCTTCTTCCTGGTGGGGTGGCATTTTGTAGCTCTTTTGTGATTTTGTCCAGCATCTCTGTCTCTTATTTCTAGTCTCGATAATTTCATAGGGGGTTATCCCATCTCTTCATCATGATCTTTTTATTAAATTCAGGTTCCAATGTTTGGTTCCTTGCTTACTGTAACTGGTTCTCCCTTACTTGGGACAGTTTTGTTGCGTTGAATGCTCTCAGATGCTCTTTCCTGAGGCTTCAACCTCCTTGTAACATTATTTTGATTTTCAGTTAATAGAATTAGTCTTTACAAAGAAAAAAAAAAAAGAGTGCATATCGAGTAGATACAAAATGTAATAGAATAATGTACATCATAACTTTCCTCATTAGATGTCTCGACCTTCTCCAATGGAAGAGTAGATCTTGGCTATCATATAGTTCTTCCCAATCTATGGGTTAGTTCTCATTCATGCATATATATAACAACAAGATATATATAGATAAGTGATCTTAAACATCATGTAACACACATTTCATTAAATTTGGAATTAAATGGTGGATCTAGAATTTCAAAATAACTAAAAGGCTCAATTCTAGTCATTGTCCTTGTAATAAAATATTTCCAAATTTAATGAAATATGTGTTATGTTATTAATTCTAGTATCTACGTGTCAATTTGTAGTTCATCCTGGAAATAAATCATAATTTCATTAAGTCATTCATTAAATAATCATATCAACTTAAGCCATACGTGAAACAACAATAACTCTGATAAGTCATGCATTAGATAAATCATCACCAAGTAAGTCATACATTAGGTCATACATAAAAAAATTCCATCATCAATACCTAATCCATCTAATGATTTATATAAGTAGTTTCACATGTCCAACTAAATGCATCAATATTACATAGTGTTCATAAATAAATAACACAGAAATACAAAATAGAGCCTTAGCATAGGTGGATATCTAAGTCAAAATGGGCATCACAGATGCTCGAAAAGTGAGGGCTAGTCACGACTTAGTCTCTGCATCCTCCTAGGTAGCAGATCCCGGGCTATACTTGTCCCATTAGACCTTAGCCTAGTCCACCATGCGACATCTGAGTTGTCAAACCCTACGGTCCAATATGCATAATGATTCGACCACTACGGTTCCCATGTCTAAGGCCTACAATTCCCTCCAATCCAGTTTGTGAGATTCATTAGAAACATAATGTCGTAAAATAGATACATGAAAAACATGATGATTTTTATGCAAATGGGGTGGTAGTACAAGACAATAGGAAACTGGTCCAACCTTCTCCTTGATCTTAAAAGTTCCTACGAACTGAGGTGACAACTTCATCCCTTTCCCAAACTAAATGGTGTTTTTTTTGGGTCGGATATGAATAAAAACTTGGTCCCCTACCTCATAACTACGATCAATCCTATGTGAATCAGCATAACTCTTATGTCTATCTTGTGCTTCCTTTAACCTTTGTCGAATCTATTTTACCTATTCTTCCATTTCTTGAACTAATTTTGGCCCAACTATTACTCGGTCCTCCAACTTTTCCCAACTCAACGGCGTCCTACATGGCCTTCCATATAGAGCTTGATAAGCAGGCATACCGATTGAACTGTGGTAACTATTATTATAGGAAAACTCTACCAATGGTAAGTACCTTTCCCACTGACTTTGATTATCCATGACGTAAATTCGAAGCTTGTCCTCCATAACTTGATTTACTCTTTCAGTCTGCCCATCTGTTTCTGGATGATATGCAGTGCTCAATTTCAAACTGAGTCCCTAGTGCTGACTACAAACTTGTCCAAAACCTAGATGTAAATCGAGAGTCTCTATCATAAATGATCTTTGTGGGTAACCCATGTAATCGAATAACTTCACTTATAAAAACTTGTGCCACATCAGTAACATCATAAGTGTCTCTTACTGGAATGAAATGGGCACTTTTGGTCCATTTATCAACTATAACCAATATAGCATTGTGCCTCTGTGATATGAGTGGCAAACCCACAACAAAATCCATAGAAATTACCTCCCATTTAGACATAGGGATGTCATGTCGTTGTAGGAGTCCTGCTAGATGGTGATGATTAGCCTTCACTCGTTGACATTCAAGACATTTGGCAACAAACTAGACTATGTCATGCTTCATGCCTGCCCAAAAGAAGAGTTTCTTCGTGTCTGCGTACATCTTCTTCACTCTAGGATGTGCACAATAGAGTGCTCTATGTAACTCTTCGAGGATGGTCCTTCTTATACCCCCTTCCTTAGGTATGTACATTCTCCCTTGAAATCTCAATAGTCCATCTAGTTCAAGGACATATCCCTCAAATTTTGGTTCTATCAGCCTCCCACTCTGGAGTGTTGATATAACCTTTAGATACCAACTATCTTCAAAGAGTTTCTCCAACACACGTTCCCTCAAATTTACCTTTAAGGCTACTAGGGAGAAGGTTCGTGGTCTCCTGCTTAGTGCATCAACTACCACATTCTCTTTTCCCTTGATGTATGAGATCTCGAAATCATACTCACGCATGAATTTGCTCCACCGCCTTTTCCTAGCATTCAAATCTCTTTGAGTGAAGAGATGCTTCAAGCTTTGATGATCTGTTCTTAACTCAAATCTTCTCCCAACGAGGTAGTGTCTCCATAGTTTCAAAGCTAACATCACTGTTGCTAACTCTAAGTCATGGGTAGGATACAACTCTTCATGTTTCTTCAATTTTCTAGATGCGTAAGCTATTACTCCATCTTCTTGCATCAATACTACTCCCAATCCTTGCTTCGAAGCATTGGTGCAGATAGTGAAGTCTTTTTCCATGTCTGGTACTCGAAGGATCAGTGCACTAGTTAGTAACCTCTTTACTTCTGTGAATGCAATGTCACATTCATTTTCCCATTCATACTTGACCCCCTTTCGTTGTAATGTGGTGATGGGTTTTGCAATCCTTGAAAACCCTGCCACAAACCTGCGATAATACCCTGCTAGCCCCATAAAACTACGCACCTCATGAGAATTTTTTGGTACTGGCCAATCCATTATGGCCCTTACCTTTTTTGGGTCAACTGGAATCCCTTCTCCTGAAATTATGTGCCCAAGGTAATGAACTTTCTTCTAAAAGAAGGAACATTTTGACAATTTTCCATACAATTGATTTTCCCTTAAGAAAGTCAATACAACTGTTAGGTGCTTTTCATGCTCCTTTTCATTCTTGGAATACACAAGAATGTTGTCCAAAAAGACTTGCACAAATTGGTCCAAATACTTCATGAACACACCATTCATGAGGCTCATGAATATTGTTGGTGCATTGGTCAAACCAAATGGAACAACTACGAACTCATAGTGCCCAAACCGAGTTTGAAATGTAGTTTTTGAGATGTCACCATCCATAATCCTCAATTGGTGGTATCCATATCGTAGATCTATCTTTGAGAAAACCATTGCTCCCTTAATTTGATCAAATAGGTCATCTATTCTAGGTATCAGGTACCTATTCTTTATTGTGGCTCTATTCAAGTCCCTCTAATCTATGCATAGCCTTAAGGAACCATCCTTTTTCTTGACAAAAATCACTGGTGCACCCCAAGGTGAAATACTAGGTCTGATAAATCCCAAGTCTAAGAGCTCTTTTAACTACATCTGCAACTCACAAAGTTCAGGAGTTGTCATCCTATAGGGTGTCTTAGATATTGGTTCTACATCAGGTTTTAGGTCAATTGTGAAATCAATCTCCCTTACAAGAGGTAATCCGGGCAATTCCTTAGGAAAAACATCCTTGAATTCTGACAAAATTGGGTGTTGATCTAGGGAGGGTCCTTTCTGGTCACTTATAGCCTCAACCACATATAGCTTGCAACCTTGTTGGAGACAACGTTTTACCTTCATCATGGATATGAATTGTAGCGATACTCCTCTCTTGATTCCACAAATCTCAATTGGCCTACCTTCATCATCTAAAAAAATCACCTTATTCTTGAAACAGTCTACCAAAGCTCAATGAGCTTCTAGCCAGTCCATTCCAATAATTACATCATACATCCCCAATGTTGTGATGTATGCCTTCAACTTAGTTAAACACACCCCGAGGTTTACCTGACATTGGTCAACACTAGTTCCTACTGCTTGTTTTATCCCATAAGCCATCTTAACTTGCTTAAATTCATCGTGCTCATAGGCTGCCAACCCACATTTTCTAATGCAACTGGTGAAATGAAACTATCTGTAGCACCTGAATCTAACAAAATTTTAACTTTTACTTTATTTATCATGCCTAAGATTTCTACCACAATAGACTAGTTTTCAACTTGCTAGTTATCAATTGTTGCATAGATTCAATGGTGGCTACTTCCCCCCCCCCCCCCCCCCCCCCATTGGTGCTTTTCCTTCACCAGTTTGTAACTCAGGATAGTCACAATGGTAATGAGGTCCCCCACATCCCCAGCAAGTGATGTGTGGTAGACCTTGAACCGAATGTTGTGGAGTTCCTTGGAAAGAGTTCCTTCCCTTGGGATCCTTGCCACTACTTGTTGTTCCTCACATATGACCTTGATTTTCACGCGCCCTTGAAGCTGCAGGTGAAGCTGCACTAGTAACCATTGAAATCCCCATTGTCTGTGCTCTGGGTACAACCTTGTTTCCATATGGTGGTGGCCTCAAACTTCCTCCCCTAGGGAAGGTGCGAGGAGCCTTCCCCATAAACTTGGTTGTTGTGGAAAAATTGTTTTATTTCCACCCTTTAAGTCTTATTGTTCTTCAACACAACGAGCATGTTCCATAGCTTCTGCAACTGAGGATGGTTTCCACATCCACATCATTGCCCTAATCTTAGGGTTCAATCCATAAATGAAACAATCTGCTTGGCGCTGATCTGTATCCATGTAGGAGACATACTTGACCAATTCCATGAATCTAATCTCATACTCTTCTACCGTACGATTTCCCTATACCAAGGCATGGAAGGCTCCTACCTGTTGTTTTTCATAATATGTTGGTAGGTACTTTTTTCCTTAATCTCTCCTCAAATAACTCCCAAGTAATTGTGTCTGAAGTGAGGTGTAGTTGACGCTCTAAGTTACCCCACCAATTCAAAGCACTATCTTTGAGTTGGAATATTTCTATTTTAGCTTTTGAATTGGACTTATAATCCCTTAGTGTGAAACACCTTCTCATTCCTTCTAACCAGACTTCTGCACATTCACTGGCACGACCTCCAGCAAACTCTGGGAGGTTACGCTTTTGGAGCTCCCTAGTAATGTCCTCACTTGTAGCTCCTCTATCAAAATCTCTTGATCCCTTGAGAATTCCTAACCCTGATGGAGGGTGCTCAACTTCCACTTCAATTGTTTGGCACCCTTTTAAGGTCTCATTAATTGCTTCTATGGAACGCAAGATGAGAGTCAACTCCGGTGAAGGTAATGGGTTATTTGTAGGAGGTCCTTGTGATGACTCTCCTTGACCTTGATTTCTTCGTGTCCTCACCATTTGGATTGTTCAATATTTGTCTGATATGTAAGACTTATTAGCGCAACTTAGGGCCTAGTCAATTCTTACTCGACTCACACATGTTTTACATAATGATAGGTGCAAGTTTTCCTTTTGTTATACTTGTAAACGATTGTTTCTAATATTGAGGAGATAATTATGGGTCTACTAAATCCTCCCCCATTGCTATCTAAGAAAGTGCTACCGCACACTACTAGTCACCCTCAAATATCTTTAGATATCCCTAAACAATCATCCTAAATCCATCTTATATATTTTGTGCATTCACATTAACTTACCATTTTTAATCACATTATTATAACTAAGTGCCCTTTTGAAATTCCATCAACAACATTAGATTAGTTTTCAAAGTGGATGCCTAGCTGTCTCAATCAACTCAATATTGACATTATTGTTAGATGTATACTATCAAATTGATGTATATAGAATGGCTAGTGCACATGATTTAAGATAATAATATTGTATCTTGTCAGTGATTCTAACATACCAGTCTATTGTTGTTCACATTTGACGATTTTAATGTATTAAAATCTACTAAGAGAAAAGAGAAATATGTTTTGTGCAATGCAATGGACTCCATATTATATGAGTATATTTTAGAGTGTGAATGAGACCAATTGCCAAATTCCTCTAGATACAAAGAGGAAAACATTAACATCCCAAAATCAAACTCCATTACCATGTCAATGCCATTGCATTCTGTATTGTTTATCCTCAACTCTAACTAATTGAAACTCGGAAAATGTATAATTTATAATGAACCTAACGCTTAGAGGAAGCCATGGGTGTCTTTCATGAACAAGGACTCCTATTGGATCCAAATGCATATGACAAGGTTCTAAAGAGATGCATTTTATTGAATAATTTATCAAGCAATGATGTGTACATACTCTAATATCTTTTGTATTCAAATTTGTAACCGAAAACGCATATTCTTAACTATTACGCCTAGAAAACCTAAAATCAAAATAATTTTGAGTTTAAATATTATAGATTATAAATTATAAAAATTAGACATATATATTTTTATGAATTATATATTAAAATAATTATATAAATGAAATCCCTTATCCCAAAATAAAAAAGTTTCTAACACCAATTTAACACATCCCTCACATTGTAATGGTTATATGGATTATATCCCTTGTCCCAAATTTAAGGGGTCTCACATGGATTTAGCATATCTCTAACTTTGTATAATAATTATGTCTTTCCTCTATTAAGAATCACAATTTCTATTTCTTTTTAAAAAGCTAACACTTTTTAAATGTTAAAAAAAATTACAAAAATATTAATATGTGCAAAATTGGGATTTTTTTTAAGAATAAAACTACATATATACTGTATGTGTCATCATGGTAAATTGTGTCTACCCATTCAATTTGAAAAAGAAAATACAGGAAAAGATAGAATGGGAATCCGTCTTTGGAAGCAACATTACGCAATGGGTATTTTAATAATGATGGTCGTTGGGTTTGTTAACATATCGAGATGGTTCCAGGAAGTCGACCTCATTTACTTGAGGGTATGGGTATTGAATGGTAGAGGTCCCTGGAGACTATAAATTGCCAAAAATCAGATGGGAATGGTTCGTCTGCTTTTAGGATTTGACTAATCTTTTCGATTTTTTTCTACTATTCATTTGAATCCGTGGAAACTCGATTACTAATTTCAGTTGGAAGGCCCTGTTGCAAATTCAGAACAAAGTTTCCCCAACGATGTGCCAATTTAATTGAATTTTTTTTCTTCATCAAATCTAGCCTATTATATTATATATCGGTTGCATTGAAAAAGAGAACTTGGTCGTGGAGACCTTACAAATGTAGCTCCATTTCTTAGCTCAGATCCAGGGATTCAGTTGAATTTAGTGTATCAGAAAAGATGAAGCGAGTTTTTGGAGTCAAGAAGGACAAGGATCCTCCTCCATCCATTCAAGATGCTGCTGAAAGGATTAATAAAAGAGGTGACACAGTTGATGAAAAGGTTAAGAAACTTGATATTGAGCTTGCTAGATACAAAGATTAGATAAAGAAGACCAGGCCAGGTCCTTCTCAAGAGGCTATCAAAGCTCGGGCTATGAGGATACTCAAGAAAAATAGGATGTATGAGGGACAAAGGGAAATGATTTATAATCAAACATTCAATCTTGATCACTTTTCCTTTACCACAAAGGGCATCAAGGATGCTCATAATACGATGGCAGCTTGAAATTTGCAACAAGGAACTGAAAGGATCACTTAAGACAATGAAGATTGAAGACATTGATAATATTCCATATTATCCTTCCAGACATTCTAGGAGGCACAAATGCATTTGAGCTTGTTGCAAATTCTGCTATGGTTTCAAACTAGAGCTTACACCCATCAATGTAACCCCACTTTGATGTGCTACAGAATATTTGGAAATGACAAAAGACTTTGGCAAGGGAAATCTAATACTGAAAACTGAGGGGTTCCTCAACCATGTGGTGCTTCGAAGTTGGAAGGATTCTATCCGGACTCTGCAAAGTTGTGAGTGTTTAATGCCACTAGCCGAAGAACTTAATATGGTGAAGAAATTTGTTGATTCAATTGCTATGAAGGCTTGCACGGATTCCAGTCTCTTTGGTTGGCCAATGATCGAGGGAATGGGGATGCAAGGGATATTGAATACTAGAGGAGGTGTTATTTGGAATGGAATTAACGCAGGACAAGACAAAGAGGGGTGCTATTATATTGGCGGTATGAAGATGTTGCTAAGTTGAGCTTACCCTTCTACAAAAGAGTAATATCCGCAATGGAAGCTAAAGGAATTAGGCAAGAGAGAAGGCATTTATACTCAATGAAACTGAGCAGAGTAATGCAAAAGATTTTGAAGTTATTGGTAATGGTGACCTGAAAGATGAGGACAGCACTCCTAGAAAGGTATTAGTTCCAATCTCAGTCACGAAAAAGAGCAGGTTAAAGAGGCATACGAAAACACAAATGGCAGCCAAGAACTGGGAGTTGGTGCCGCACAAAGTGATAGGATGGATAGTGAGATTATAGTAGAGCCTTATCATGATGTTATTGCATCAGATGTTTTGAAGGAGGATGCTGCATCTGAAGATCAACAACCCTTGGATATGGACTCTAATACATATTTTCTCCCAAAGGGGCGTCACAAGTCGCAAGGAATTTCAAGTATGGAGGATCATAGTGAATCAAAGTCCATCTCCGAGCTAAAAGAGGTCCTCTCATGGATGCAAAGGAAGGGATGAAATTATAAAGGCAAAAGATATTTCAAAGGATGGTTCTTTGATTCTCAACTTTATTGAAGCAATTCATGCAGTTGAACAGAGACAAGCTGGTTTATATGCCCATGTCTATGCTGAGTAGAAACAAAAATTGAAGGAAAAATATGAGAAGGAGGTTAAGGTTGCGAGGGCAAGGGAGAATTGCAGAGGCAGCAATGTACTATGCAAGGAAATTCATTCTTGGGTTAACACGACAGTAAGGGAAAGCAAAACCCAGGCCCTCAAACTCTACTCCTTGCAAGGCTGATCAGCGGGAACTTTTGGAACAATAGAGAGCCTCCTTTATGACTATAGGGTTGTTAATGCAACGAAATTTCTCATTGGATTACTACGGACAACAAATATACTGAGTGCTTCTGATTCATGCAAGAGAAGTCTTGAGAGGAGAATTGGGTTACAGCGTGAACATGCGACTTTAGATTCTCCTCATACCGACCTACTCTTACATTGTTGAGACTCTTTATGATATTGACTGTGTTCAGAGAACTTTACAGCACCTTTTGGCCAATCAACAAGGTGTTGAGTCCACCCTTGTTAATCGACATGGTATTTATTGCATGGTCGGCTACGAGTTTTATCTCTGGAAAATTGCATGATTGGCTAGGGATTTTATCTCTGCAAACAACATGAGTTGTAAAAGGGAGCTACTTTTACAAGGCCAAAACTATTTTCCTACCACCTTTGGGTTTTCATTTACATATGGAGATGTACATATGGCAGTTTTCTGATTAAGAAATTGAGTGTACAAAATGTTTGTCAAAAGTTTAGTTTTTTGTTTTTTATTTTTTATTTTGAATACTATTACTTTTACTATTATCTTGCACAAGCAGATGAAGGGTTTAATGTTAAAGTATTGGTTTTATATGCCTTAACACCCGACATACTGAAGCTATGTTATTAAATGTGAGCTATGTATCAATAGCACATCAAAGTGACACAACAGAAGCTTGGTGGGCATATAACCCACATAATTTGCAGGATCATCAACTCGCTCTGATACCATGTGTGAGGCTCCCTCCTAGGGTCCTCTAACTAAAAACTAAATTTCTCTAATTTTTTAAATACAATAAAATTAGAAATAACTTTTTTCTATCTAAACATTTATTATGATAATATACCATTAAAATCTAATTACCACAAATTAAATAAGTAAGAATTTCATTGCAACCATTTACATAAGTGATAAATAAACAGAGGAATATTTGTTCCAATAACTTAGTTGAGATGCCCTTGAACTCCTGACTCTTCTGGGATGCTCCTCTTGACTATCAACTGGATTTACCTCCCAGCCAACTAGGAAGTATTTCCTAGCCCAGGGAACCTCCACAGGTTCCCTAGCCCTCCAAGCCCAAGTCCAACTAGATGTAATGTGTCCAAGCTAAACAAACGCTCTCCTTCTCTCCCTTTTCTTTTTTCCACCTTCCTCCCAAAACAAATTCCTCCAAAACCACAACCAAAACCAAGGCCAAGGATCCCCCTCTCCTCTCATTATCCTTCCCCTTTTATGCCTCCTTCCCTACTCCACCTCAACCACCTGTCATTAATGTCATAACTACCCCCTCATCCTTACATTTGATTTTTCTTACCATATCTTCTCCCAAGTAAATTTGAAAGGACATTTTGGGGATGAGATATGAATATATAATTTGGTAATTAATTGGATAGGACCATATCTTCTCCCAAGCAAATTTGAGAGGACATTTTGAGGATGACATATGAATATATGATTTGATAATTAATTGGAGAGGACCATATCTTCTCCCAAGTAAATTTGAGAGGACATTTTGGGGATGAGATATGGATATATAATTTGGTAATTAATTGGAGAGGACCATATCTTCTCCCAAGTAAATTTGAGAGGACAATTTGGAGATGAGATATGGATATATAATTTGGTAATTAATTGGAGAGGACCATATCTTCTCCCAAGTAAATTTGAGAGGACATTTTGGGGATGTGGATATTTAAATTGGAATAAATGGAATGAGACCACATCCTTTCAAAATTTAAATTTGAGGAGGTAAAGTGGGAATTGAATAATAGTAAAATTTATATCAGTAATAAATTTACAGTTTCACCAATGTAGGTATGTATCAATATTTATTGATAATTATAAGTCAATATTCTCAAGTAATTTAAACGCTAGTAAAATTTGCATGATAAGATTAAATAGGGCATTACATGTGATGCCAATGGACGTGTGCCATAATTGTTGAGAAGACCCTAGCAATTTGATAGGAAATCCATTCATGATGGCAGAAGGAATACCTATACCTTAGAGAAGGATGGGAAGAAGCACACATTGCGGCCTTTAAAGGATGAAGCTAACAAAGGAGCAGCTGGAATAATGTTACGCTGATTAGTGGAAAAGAATTGTTGCAAGAAGTGAAGAAGTAGAAAGAAATACATTTTGTTGTTGTGGGTAAACCGAAGGTAATTTTGACTTCTACCAATTTAGACAATCTGCCTGTGGAAATTAAAAAACTGCTAGATGATTATGCTAACATAATTGTTGATGAATTACCAAGTGCATTGCCACCAATCAGAAGTATCGACGATCACATAGATTTAATACCTGGTGCAAGTTTACCAAACAAAGCAGCATATAGATTGACTCCTCGAGAGAATGAGGAAGTCGGAAGACAGGTACAGGAGTTGTTGGATAAAGGACTGATAAGGGAAAGCCTTAGTCCATGTGCAGTACCAATAGTACTTAGTCCAAAGAAAGGTGGTGAATGGCGCATGTGTACCGACTCAGGAGAAATAAATAAGATCACTATCAGGTATAGATTTCCCTTACCACGTATGGATGATTTGATGGATTGTTTGAGTGGGTCAAAATATTTTTCTAGAATAGATATGAAGAGTGGATACCATCAAATAAGGATTAGAGAGGGGGATGAGGAAGACTACATTTAAGGTGAACAGTGGGTTCTATGAATGGTTAGTGATGCCTTTTGGGCTCACTGATGCACCAAGTACATTTATGAGACTGATGAATGAAGTCTTAAAGGAGTATGCTGGAAAATTCGTGATAGTTTATCTTGATGACATTCTAATTTTCAATCGAAGTAAGGAAGAGCATCTGGAGCATCTTAAACTGGTTTTAAAAACTTTGCAAAAGGAGAAACTGCTGATAAATTTGAAGAAGTACAGTTTCATGAAGAAGGAGCTCATTTATCTAGGATTTGTAGTCTCGGAAGAAGGTTTGAAGATGGACCTATAAAATATTCAAGCAATTTTGAATTGGCCAACTCCAAGAAGCATATTTGAGGTAAGAATTTTTCATGGTCTTACAAGTTTTTATAGAAAATTTATAAAAAGTTTTAGTCAGATCTGTGCAGCGATAGTTGAAACAATAAAGGAGAGCAACCAGCCATTTAAGTGGACAAAGGTAGAAGATGGAAACTCCAAGCTGTTGAAAAGGAAGATTACTGAAAAACTTGTTTTGGCCTTGCCAAATTTTGATAGAATTTTCCAAGTTATGATTGATACTAGTGGAATAGCAATTGGAGTTGTCTTGAGTCAGGAATAGAGATCGATAGCTTATTTCAGTGAAAAGTTGAATGAGGCCAAATGGAAGTACTCATCTTATGATAAAGAATTCTATGTTATTGTGCAGGATTTAAAAAAATGGAGGCATTACTTGTTGCCCAAATAATTTGTGTTGTATTTTGATAATCATGCACTGCAGTTCATAAATAATCAGCCAAAATTGAGCCAAAAGCATGCTAAGTGGGGGGAGATTTTGCAGAGTTTCACCTTTGTAATCAAGCACACAAATGGTAAGTCAAATAAAGTTGTTGATGCTTTGAGCCGAGTAAATTTGGTTGTGCGGGAACTGAAGATTGGCAGCTTGGGGTTTGAAGAGATGGTCGATATGTACAAGGAAGACACAGATTTTAAATAAATATATGCAGTTGTTAAAAATCCTGTAATTCATAATAGAAGCCAGTGGTTAGACTACCTTATTCAAGGACGGTTGTTGTTCAAGAACAATAAATTGTGTATTCCCAAATGCTCCATGGGGGAAAATCTGATTAAAGAAAAACACAGTGGAGGACTATCCGGACACTTTGGGCAGGATAAAACATTCGCTCAAGTGAGTTATTTTTATTATTGGCCAAAAATGAAAATTGATATCAAAAAGTTTGTTGAGAAACGCAAGGTTTGTCAACATGCCAAGGGAAGGAGCCAAAACACAAGATTATAGCAGCCATTGCCAATACCGAACAGGGCTTGGGATGCGGTCAGCATGGATTTTGTTTTTGGTCTTCCAAAAACTCAAAGAGGATATGATTCTATCTATGTTTTTGTAAATAGGTTTTCAAAAATGGATCTTTTCGTTGCTTGTAGGAAAACTAGCGATGCAACTCATATTGCCAAATTTTTTTCTCATAAATTATAAGATTACATGGGTTGCCTGTGAGTATTGTTTCAAACAAGGATACAAAGTTCGTGGGACATTTTTGGAGGACTTTATGGAGGAATCTAGGTACAAACCTCAGTTTTATCTCAGCCAGTCATCCTCAAACGAATGGGAAAATTGAAGTGGTGAACAGGATCTTGGGAAACATATTAAGGAGTTTGGTTTATAAGATCCAAAACAGTAGGATTTGGCGCTTGCTCAAGCAGAATTTGCTTACAATGATACTCCTAACCAGAGTACCGGAATGAGTCCATTTCATATTGTTTTTAGCATGCACCCAAGAGGAGTATATGATCTTAGATATTTGGGAAAGCAAGAAACCATGAGTGCAAAGGCTGAATAATTTGTGGAAAAAATGCAGAAACTGCAGAAAGATGTCAAGCAAAGGTTACAGGAAAGCAGTACGAAGTATAAACAAAGGGTTAATGAGAAGAGGACAAAAAAGGAGTTTCAAGTGGGTGATTTAGTTATGGTTTACCTGAGGAAGGAAAGATTTCTTGTCGAGACGTAGAACAAATTGAAAATGAAAAAGATAGGGCCATGCAGAATTTTGAGGTAGTTTTCCTCTAACGCTTATGGGATTGAATTGCCGGAAGCAATTGGCATATCTCCTATCTTTAATATTACAGACTTGTACCCATACAATGAAACAGAGGCAGAATCACAAGATGAACCTGCAGAAGATGAGGTTAATACTCTAAATTGGGAGGAACAAATGCCAAAGACAGCAAAGAAGGAAGTAGAAACCATCCTGGAGAAAAGAGCAACAAAGAAGACTTTCTTCCCTAGGAGCCTGATGCGGGAGCATCTAGACTTAGCCAGAAATGTGATTGTGTGTTCACATGTTGTGGCTAACCAGGGTTGGAGAAAAAATTGATTTTTAATTTTCTTATTAATTGTTAATTGTGTAGTAGTTAGTTTGTTGTCAAATTCTAGATAAAATAGGAATAAATGGCAAGTTGATCCTCCCTGCGAAGAGATCAAGCCAAGTAGATTAGATCATTAAGTTAGGATAGGATTTGGTTTCTAAAAAAATAGTAAACTCCATTTGTGGAAGGAGGTTATTAGTTAGTGATATTGTTTTATGATTGTAATCCCGAGTGAGGAGAGACAGAGAACAAAGAGGGAGAGTGAAAATCAAGCCATCGAGGGCCAGATGGGGTAAGACCTTATTTCATGAATAAAACTATGTTTTTTATTGGGTATCGAAGGGCTTTCTGTTGATTTTGATCATGGAGTAGTTTTGTTGGGTTGTTGATGATAGTCAAACGTTGTGACACGGTGAAACCTTTGATTGTACATCCCTTACCTTACCTAAGCCATACGCAAAGTATCAAGATTCGGCTCGATCACAAGTCGTAACAGTTATTCCTCTGCACAGCCACGAATTTGTTGAGCATTGATCCGATGGTAACCAAGTTCATGATTTTGTGTCAATCCTATAGATCATGCCTCAACAACTCGAGAAAGGTGGAAAAAAAATCCAAAAGAAAATTCAGTTAAATCGCATTCTTTAGTTTGGTGCTGTATTTTTCTTTCTAGCACTGTGTTTTTGTGTATAGCACTCCGCTTTTGCCAGTGACCTGCTAATCGGTTTTTCTCAAGGCCAGAGAGTCCTCAAATCGACTCCATTGATGAGGATTGTCCTCTCCATGATCCACCTATAGTTTAAATCTGATTACGGTTTGTCTGAGCTTCATTTAGGTGATTGTGTATAGAAATTTGTAGGTGGTTGTGGTCCTTTAAGCTTGTTCTACATCAATGTTGTTACGCATTCAATTTTGCTTTGATTGTATATTAGTTTGTCTTTGACCAAAAAATTATGCCACTTACCCATAGTTTAACATTGGGAATTCATTTTTCGTTATTTTTCATTATTATTTAAATTTATCTATTTGTAGGGTGATTGGTCGAGGTCTATTAAGGGTTGTTTAGTAACTTCCATTTTTATTAGTTACTAATTTTTGTTTTTAATTTTATTTCATTTTTATTTAACTTTATATTTTGATTTTTTTTTCCTTTTTTCTATTACTTACCATTTTCATGAATTATAGTTCTTTTGTTCATATTATTCAATTTAAGTTGAACTTATTATTACATTAAAAACATATTTTAAAAAATTTAATTATAAAAAATGTATATTAATAAAAACTAAAACACATAAATACATATAAAAAAAACAATATATATACTCATATTTCTTTTTTGGGTGATGGCATTCAACAATATAGTATTTTATTAGTTGTTTTATTTTTGTGAACTTTTTTTCTTTTTTTTTAAGTTTAATTAAGCTAAATTTAAGTTAAGCAACACTACTATGTAACCCTTGTTTTTTTATATTAATAAAAATATTTCTTAGATTTTTATTTTAAAATTAATTTTTTCCTTAGAAACAAAGCACTAAAAAATAATTTGTAAATATGTTTTACATTTAAAATTAATATTAAAATTGTATTTACAATTAATATTATAATTATTTTCCCCCAATCGGGGTGAGCTGGACGACGGGCGAAGGACCGAAGTTCAAGCGGGAGAGAATGATCTCCAAAGCAGGGGAAGATCAGGTAATGATGGCCCGGAGCAGCCGGGCCATTAAGAGGATTCACATCTCAAGGTGGAGAGTCAGGGGAATAGGGCGGATGAGAGGTGATCGCGACTGCATGTCAGATGGAAACGGTAAGTCTGCAGGCTCAAGCAAGGATCGACAGGACAAGGACGGTAATGGCAGGAACAGGTGGCAGAAGGACTACGCCCTCATTGCAAGCAGATGGCGGAGGACGCAGGGGCGCAAAGGCGGGTGGCATGATAAATATCAGCAAAGCAGGGAGGATCGAAAAACCAGTGCGAAGAGGAGATTAGTGAGAAGAACAGGTTCTAAAGCCCAAGAGCAGCAGGGTAAGGAGATCAGAGCCGAGACGCAGGTGAGGATGGAAACGAGAAGGCGACGGAGAAGCAGGGAGACCGCCGCCAACGAAGAGGTTAATAAGTGGAGTGCTAAGGATAAAGGAAAGGCGCTGGAGCAAGGCGACGAAGAGACAGTCATGGTCCCGGACGACAGCGAAGAGGAGGTGGAATTGTTCGATTCAGACGAGGATAATTGCCACCAGACGCGGGCTAAACGGGAAAGGAGAGAAGCCGTCGAAATAGAGGGCAGTCAGGAGTTATGGGAGAATGAGGATGGAGACGATGCGGGCACAGAGGAGTTAAAGAAGAAGGCAGCGAGTATGGTTCGAGCAGGCGGACTGTGGTGGGAGAGGGCAGTCATGAGTTATGGGAGAATGAAGGATGGATACGATGCGGGCACGGAGGAGTTAAAGAAGAAGGCAGCGAGTATGGTTCGAGCAGGCGGACTACGGTGGGAGAGGGCAGCAGGAGAAGGGGCAGGGGAGGTCGGAGAGGCCAGCGAGGCAGGGGCAGGGGAAAAACAAGGAGTCAAAGGGAGGAGGAGGATCCATCTTATGAAAGGAAAACCAGGGCTTCAGTGGGAAGGAAAGTGCAGTTTGCTGAACAGGCCTACTACCAAAATACCAATAAAGGAGTCAGGAGAATTATCCAGCAGTTGGAGGAGGAGGCTATCCAGTACCAATCTGACCCTGAAATGGAGGATTGGGTTTATCTCCTCCCGGATCCGGGCAACACGAGAGGCCGCATGACCCTTTATAAAAAAGCACTGCATGTTTATTGGGTCATGAAGAGGCTACTTGCCAAAGCCATGGAACAAGTAGCAATGGAAATGGCGGAGCTTTCTCAAGGGATCCCTAATCTCAAGAAGGAACTGAAGAATATACAGATTACCCTACTCATGCAGGACAGAAGGATGGATGAAATTCAACAGCAGCTAAAGCATTGCCATCCTGATATCAAGAAGGATATGGACTAGCAGTCAGGCAAGGAGGCATAGTCTTGCTGTTTTCATCATTTTTTGTTTTTATATGAAGACTGTAGAGATTAGTTTGTTCATCAAATTTTGTAATGATGGATATAGAAGGAAGATGGGGAAAATAGGTAGTCTCTATGATTGTATTGTGCATATAGCCTGGACAAATAGACTTAAGGTTTTTTACTTTTGGATGGCGTTAAAAGACTTAAGATGGCCAAAAATACCCGGTTTCCCCTTGGGCGGTTGAGGTCATCACATTTTTGTAATGATTTTGACTTGATGAACTAGAAGTAATAGTCCCTCCGCAGTTTACAAAAAAAAATATTATAATTATTTTAAAAATTAATAAAATGATATTATAAATAATTGAGAACATATTCATCATTAAATTGAAAATTTTAATATACAAAATGCTTTATAAATCATTATTTTTCACAATTCTATTTAAAATTATTTTAAAATGCCACAACTACATTACTTAACATAAAATAATGTAAATATTATTATATAAAAAAATATCATCAAAATTATACTATTATAATAATGCCTATAACAATTTGCATTGTATCCTTATTACTAATAAGTTTAAAAGGGTGATGTTTTAAAAATAATTCTTATCATAGTGTAATATAATATAAAGAAGCAAAGGATTCTAGTAGATACAAACATCATTATGCATTAGACAATTCTGATTTAGATAAGGAAATTTCAAAAATAGAAGAAGGAAATCAGCTAACCATTGTCTGCTCCTTGTCATCTCAAGGAGAATGGCGAAAGGTTGAAAAAAAGAAAAGGAGAAAAGTTTAACCTTTTCACTTCATATGTTTAGTTGATTATTTTGTATGAACTTATGATCATCAGTCCTTGAGTAGATGATGGAATGCTTTCAAGCATCTCCAACATGTAATTTTGTTTGCATTAATAAAATTATGATTTTTCCTTGGGAACAATATAATATTGTAATATAAACATTTTCAAATTAAGGGGAAAAAATCATTACCATTTAAAGTATTTGAAATAAAAGTTGCCTTCACCACAATAGAAAAAGGTCATGAGAATGTTAGGTCTACAATTATTAAATCATGTTCACCGCTTCTCTAATTATCAATTTCTCATTAGTGTGAATGATTTACTTAACACTCCATGCATCATGTGATGTTTGCAAAGATGGAGATTGTGTTATATGAAATATCAATTCACAACTCTTTTGTCTTTCTTTAAGCATGTGGAGGTTTCCTATAATCTAACATTAGAAATATCAATTTTCAAAAATAAATATTTTTTTTCCCATGGAAAAAGTTGTAATTTCTATTTATATTAAGAAATTACATTCTGTAGATGCCAGAGCATATGCATATTGAGGCGGGCAGCCTCCCGGAACATAAACAGCAACAAGAAAATAAAAACATACACTGTGTGCAAACATCTCCACGCAGGGAGGTCATGACAAAACTCAGTAGCAGTGATATCCATGTAGCTGTTTCGTGACAAGAAAGATAGCATGTAACCTCCACGCAGGGCAACCGCGTGGCTTCCACGGACTATACAAAAGCATTTTGTATAACTATCCAAAAAAAAACTTCCATATGTATCTCGTATCAGCCCTTTAAGACTGTATATATGATAGAAATAGTAAAACTTTAGAACCATAATATGCCAGAACAGTAAGTGAAGAAAAAAGAGTGTGATATAGATGTTTATGTCTCTAGCAGTGCAGGTGGGTCTATAAAATTTCTGTGGTAAAATTGATGGAAGGTTCCATCGACTTCTTCCTAGATCAGCCAATCCTCTTCTTTCTTGTGTGCTGCTTCCTTTGATAAGTAGTCTGCCCCTGAGTTGCGCTCCCTGTAAATATGATGAAAAACAAAATTGTCAAAAATTGTCGTAAGTCTGAGGGCCTTGTCCAATATGTGTCTCAAAGAAAAAGCAGAGCAATGAGATGTTCTGTTGAGCCAATTGCAAACAAGTTTGGAATCCCCAAACTGTTGGAGATGGGAACAGTGTTTCTCAAGGGCGAAGTCAATGAGATGTTTGGCTGTGAAAAGCTCTGCAAAATTGTTTGTATCTCTACCAAGTTTCATTTGGATCTTAAAACATTGGCCTTCCCTCAGATAAAGTATGGCCCCCCCTCCACAACCCTCATCCTGGGTTGAGCCATCAAAATAAGCCCAGGGGTGAGATTTGTCAATGAGTTCAGGAAGGATGGTCCTAGGAGGAGTTTGGATGGAGTCCTCAGGCAGTAGGTCAAAATTAGGAAGTATACGGGGACCAATGGAGCACCAAGGGGGGTCCTTATTGTTGAAGATGTCTTGGTTCCTTGCCATCCAGAAAGCCCAGCACATGAGGAGGGGCAGATTCCTGTCTTTTCCCTTGTGCCTTTCTAACCAATCCAGTCAGGCCTCCATGATGGATCTCCCTTGCCATCGATGGAGGGAGGGGGAGGATGCCATTATGAGGTTCCATTGCTCAATGATGGTGGGGCAGTGCAGAAATAAATGTTTTGTGCTTTCCTCGTTGTTCCTACAGAGGTGACACCAAAAAGGCCCGTGGAAAGAGCATTTCAACAAGTTTGAGCCAGTGGGAATTTTGTTGAAAAGGATGGTCCAAAGAAGCATTCGCGTTATGGGGGCTGCTTTGAGTTTCCATAGAGTTTTCCACCAATGTTGTACCTGCTCTAGTTTGTTATGCTCCATGAGTTTCAGGTAACCTTCCTTGGGTGAGTATCTCCCATTTTAGCATATGCCCACACTATCTCGTCTTCTCCTTCCGTTATCCGGATATGCGCTTGTGTGAGAGCCTCGGTGAAGCCCTCCTAATCTTGATGCCAATGTCCTGGGATGTGGAGGTCGCGGGCCGACTTCCAGGCCTGTTGAAAGAGTGTGGTGTTTTCCTGGTCTGCTATATGGGATAAATGTGAAATTCCCTGATTTATTAAAATTCCTATCGGTTCAGCAGAGAGCCTGTGGGCATTCCCGCATCCAATCCAGGGATCCACACCTATACGAACAGCACTCCCCTGATGAATTCACCAGGTTAATCCATTCCGAATAAGGGGGTGGAAGGTCATGACTGCTTTCCATATGATGGACTGGCTACCATTTGACCTCTGTTCCCTACGAATCCAGTCCAAGATGTTTTCAGGGGAGATGTATTTTTCATAGACAACTTTGGTCCAAAGGTTGTGAGAGGTTATGAGCTGGCATCCAAGTTTTGCAGCCAACGCTTTTGCAAATAGGTCTAACTTTTTAATGCCCCGGCCCCCCCATCTCTTTGGCCTAGCAATTGTGTCCCATTTTACCCATGCGAAGAGATTCCCCTGTTTGTTGCATTTCCAAAGGACGTTGTTGAAAATTTTTTGTAATTTGGATAGAATTCCCCTTGGAATCCAAGCCAGAGTCATCCAATATATGGTGTCGCTTCTAGAACAGCTTTTATGAGTGTGAGTCTGCCCACCCAGGAGAGGTATCTATTGTACCAAGTATGCAGTCTCTTTTCTACCTTCGATATGAGCCAGGTCCAGTCTGCAATTTTGTAGCTAAAAGGTTTCAGCCGGAAGCCTAAATATTTCAGCCCGTCCTCCAGAAGCTATAGTGCAAAGGGGAAGCGGCGGAGATTGTATTGAACTTCCAGCTGGGAGCAACCTACTGTCGTTAAGGTATACTTGTGAACGTTGATGATCATACCTGTTGCCTTCTGGAAAAGTTAAAAACCATGTTGTAAAGCTGAGGTGTCGCCAATGCTGCCATTCAAGAAAATGAGCACATCGTCCACAAACAGAAGGTGGGTAAGGAAATAGTTTTCCATCATTTTTATCCCCACCAATCTGCCCCTTCTGTGATCTGCCCTAACCAATCTGTTGAGCCCCTCCATGATGAGAAGGAAAATTAGGGGTGAGAGGGGGCATCCCTGCCTGAGACCCCTCTCGGCCATGAAGAAAGGAGTGGGAGCTCCATTGAGAAGGACACTATATGACACATCAGTAATACAGCTCATAATCCATTTGATGTACCGATAGGGGAGGCCCAAATGTGTAAGGAGCAGGCGGACATAGAGCCAGTTTACTCGATCAAAGGCTAGTTTACTCGATCAAAGGCTTTGGACAGGTCCACCTTTAAGATCATTCATTTCAGGTTCTTGCAATGTACAGAGTGGAGGAGTTCTTGGGCGGTTCCAACAGCTTCGTGGATCTGTTGGTGTTAAAGGAAAGCAAATTGTTCAGGGGAGATGTGGGCAGAGAGGATTGGCTTGAGTCTATTAGCCAGAATTTTGGCTATGATCTTGTAGAGGCAGTTGCATAACGAGATAGGCCGGAAATCATTAAAAGAGTAAGGCTTGTTAGATTTGGGGATGAGGGCAATAAAAGTGGATTTGATTGCTAGGGGGATCTTGCCCGAGAGGCGACACTGCTCCACCACCTTAAGGAGGTCCAGACCCAAGATATCAAAGAAAGCTATGAAGAATTCAATGGACCAGCCGTCAGGCCCCGGGCTCTTGTCTCTTTGAAAGCCATGGATGGTGGCCTCAAGCTCCCTCAAAGATACTTCCTTGATTAGCTCCTCCCCTTCCCCTGCATCCACAAACCTGGGGAAGAGCTCAGTTATTCTCATGATCTCTAGCATGTTGGCTTCCCTTGGGGCCGAATATATGTTTTTGAAATGTGTGGTGGCCAAAGAAACTAGTTCTCTTGAGGTGTGGACCTGATGCCCTTGTTCATTTTGTAGCTCCCATATGGTGTTGATGGCTTTCCGCCCATTGGCAAAGCGATGAAAAAACTTAGTGTTTTCGTCGCCCTCCTTGAGCCAGATCGCTCGGCTTCTTAGGCGCCAGCTTGCTTCTCTGTCCTTGAGGATCTGAGTCGTTTTTTTGGTTATGTGTTCATGGAGAGCTTTCTGTTCCGAAGAGAGAAAAGTTCCTTCTGACTGTGCTTCTAGATCAGCAATGGCTTTCTCGGCTTGGGTAAGGAGAGAGTCTTCCTGTTCTCTTTTCTTGTGTGCCCAGACTCTGGAAAGGCCCTTTATTTCAAAGAGATTTTTGACAAAACCTTTTGCTGGGTCCTCCTCCTCGAAGGTAGGGTGCGTTTTCCATAAGTCTGAGATGAGCTTGATGTAGGAGGGATCCCGGAGCCAGGTAGCGTTAAATTTGAAAGGGGCTGCAACTTTGAGACTCTGATCCCCCACTTCTAGATAGATTAGCCGATGATCCGAGATACCCCCACTGCCAACCCATTTCCTGGAACGGGGGTGGTTGATATGGAAGGCCTCTTTGATAATGAACCAGTCCAATCTCCTGTCTAGACTTTGGTAGCCCGTTCGGTTGTTCTTCCAGGTGTGTTGTATCCTAGCAGAAGGGATGTCAATCTAATGGTGATCCTCTAGAATGTGCACAAATAAATCAAACAGTGGGTCTCTCTGTGCCATGTGTCCCCAGGATTCCATGTAACCCAAGGAGAAGTTCAGGTCCCCGCCTAGGATCACGTTGTCTTCTTGGAGGAGAGAAGAGCTAAGGAGCCTTTGCCAATAGGGCTCCCTATTGTGGCAGGGGCCATAGACGTTGATGATTCCCAACTCGACCTCCAGGTCCTTGGAGTAGATGTCCACACCCAAGAAACTATCACCCCCCAAATGCTCTTCAAGACAATGGATCTGTTGTTAAAACCTACTGCAACCCCCCTAGAGCGGCCCGAGACATCCAGGGTGTGGAAGGTCCAGCCCGGCAGCGACGAAGAAAGAAGGGGGGTGACCGAGTCCACCTTGCAAAGGGTTTCTTGTAATAGGATAACATCAACCACATCAGATAAAAGAAGTCGTTTCATGGCCAGCTTTTTGTCGAGGCTAGCCAACCCTCTGCAGTTAAAGGACAAAACCTTCATGGAGGAGGGTGGGGGAGGGTGTCCTTTGCTCTAAGAACCCTTTCTATAGTTTGTTGTTTTCCTTGAACGACTTCGACACCTGCTCTACCTTTTGCCTTGTGAATTGAAGATGGTCTCCCTCTCCCCTATCTGGAGGAGAGGAAAGGAGGGGCTGCATCCAACCCGATGGCGTCCTGCTCTCTCTGTTTAGCTATGGAGCGGGTAGTGTACCTCGGCGTAGAATTCACCGAGGGGGAGAGAGGCGTAATGGAGGGGATAGGGGTGGAGGAGAGGGAACAGGAGGTGAAAAAGGGTGCCGGCGCTGAGAGGGAACAGGTCACATAGACCTAGCCTATCCCCGAGGGGAGGGGAGGGAGCCCAGGATCAACAACAAGGTCAGGAGCCCTCAGGGAGGGGGAGGAGGGAATCAAAATCGGGGGAGGCAGATGTGAGGAGAGTGATAACAATGATGAAGAAAGATGAGTAAAAGAGGCATTGGAGAGATGAGACATACCCGAGGAGAAAACGTCGCCTTTTGCTGCCTTGGAGCGCATCAGAGGTGGTGAGGGCAGCCTGATGGGGATCTTGCCTCTTTTCTTCAGCACGGGAGCATGTGGCGCCTCCACTATGTCCGAATTTAGGTTTTGCTCTGCCATCTGAGTCGCTGCAGCCTGAGGCTAGGGGCGCCTGCTCGTCGAGTCTGGGGCCGGCTCTTGGCGGTTCTGGTTATTCATCTTGAGGGGGGAATCCTTGTAGAGATGACCCACCTGGTGACATCTCCTACAGCGGTAGGGGATTCCTTCGTAATCCAACAGTTGTTTCCTCGAGAAAGTTCTCCACTTGATAATGATATTTTGTTGCAGACCACCTCTGGTATCTAAATGCACATGGATCCTAGCATAGGCCATCATACCCGTGGACAGGTATGATTTATCAAAATCCATGAATGTACCCAGTGAGTTCCCAATTCTCCGGAAAATGTCCTCTGACCAGTACTGAAGGGGCAATCCTGGAAGTCTGATCCATACCGGTCCGACCCCCACCTGTTCGGCCTCCGGGTCAAAGAGCAGCATCCATCTCTTAAGAAGTACTGGTGCTTTTTCGAAATGCAAAAAAGACGAGAGAATCCAGCTCATGTGATCGGCTCTCGCAAACTGCAGTGCGAACCATCCTCGCACAAAAGTCTAGACAAAAGGGATGTCCGCCAAATGCTGACCCCAGATCTCTGCTGCCCAAGATTTCAGTCTGTCTTCGGTGTAATTCCGGCCTCTAACGCGACCCACCAGAACTCTGTCTGCATAATCCATCGCGTCTCTCCACTGTATATCTTCTTCGAGCCAGAGAATAATGTCTAATGGCCTAGACTTGAAGCATCTTTGTTTCTTCGAGGGTCGGGAGGTCATACGCTGAGGGATAGAGGGAACTCTCGCCTCTTCCAGGGTAACGTCTGAGGGGGTAGGGTTAGGGTTTGGGGGAAGATCTAGGATTGCTTCTAAGAGGGGGGGGACCGAGTTGTAACTGCCGGAGGGAATAGGGGGAGCCAGGGGAGGGAGGGGAGTTGCCGAGGGGAGAACGTCAGGTGAGGCACCAGACGGGGGTTGATTCGGGAGGCCAGCTAGCTCCGATGGACCTGTGTCGATTGGCGGGGATTGGAAACAGTTCGAGAGGAACCCTAAGGTGACCGGGGAAGGCACAGCAAAGGGTTCCCAGGAGGAGGGTTCGTCCGGCGGAACAGAAGCAGAGAGGACAGAGTCTGATGACTATGGGAGCTCGTCGAAACTAGCGGATAGATTTTCACTAAGCAGACCTCCTGAAGACGCAAACGTGGAATGGCATATGGAGCTTTCCACTAGCGGTGAGTCTGAGTAGTCCACTTCATCCAGATCCATTATGACAGCAGCTGTGAAAGGTAAAACCACCTTAGAAAGAGTTAACCGTCAGCGAAACTGGCACCGAGATCGATGGCGGATCGGGACCGTTCGAGGGCGAGAAACCGGTGACATAGGCCTTAAACGGGTCAAGCAGGCGAGAGATCGACAAGGTGGGAGTAACAGCCTGCCTGTATTCAGCCATTTCCTTGGCAATAACTGTCCGAGGCAGTGAAAATGATAGAAGTAAATGAAAAAAAAACAGAGATGGTAAAAACACCAGCGAGAGGAGAGAAGGGTTTGTAGGCGAGAGCGGGCCCGAGGTACAGTTGCCAGGGCGTGTCAGGGGCAGCTGCAGGACCGATGCCAGCCTACAAAATCCTGTACCTTCAAAACCCCGTTCTCAAGCCATGCCGTTCAGGCCTTGTCGATCCTGGTGCAGAGCTCCCCCCAATGCTCTTCCCAATTTTCAAAAATAAATATGTAATCAAAGTCATTCATTTATCATCTATCTTTCATACATGTCATTTCACAGTGACCAAATTCTAATGAGTTTGTATAGTCCACTTAATATCCATTGCGTCAAGTGACACTCTAAGGGATGAAGTGAGATTGAAGGAACACAATTAATAAGTGAAACACCTCAGTAAGATAGAAAATGGTAGCAATAGTCCAATTAAAAAGGTACATATCTTGGAAAACAAAATTGATCATTAAAATGTAAAAGGACCAATATACAACTCAACTAGCCAACAACAATAAATCTCAACTTAGTAAATCAACATCACACTCAATAATGTTAATGGTCTAATATTAACTATGTTTCAACATTATTAATGTTTCTGTATTCAAGCTTCTGTAATCCATAATGAATTAAACAAAAACTTTCGGTAGAAATCACACGAGAGAATTTTTTGGCCGATGCGTTTCGAACCAACAAGTGTGGTTCATCATGAAGACTAGATGAAGAGGCAGACCATGGCAAAGGCTTAAATAGAGAGCAATGTAGAGACATAATTTCAAGTAACAGCTATATTTGAACAATAATGTTTAAATTATAATATTAATTATTAATATATTAAAAACAAATTATTATAAGTAACAGCTATATTACACGGCTGTTTCTGAAAAATATATTTAATCAATTATTGAAACCAATCATTATAGTTCTTGAAAAATAATTTAACTAATAATATTAGTTTATTTACTTATAGAATATATATGTAACGGCTTATTAAACGGCTAGTTTTTGAAAATCTTTAGATAATGGACATATTTCATCATTTGTTTAAAAAATATGAATAGGTACGGCTTATCAAACGCGCTAGTTTTTGAAAAATAATATTTAAATAATGATATTCGTTTATTAATTTATATTAATATGTAACTGCTATAAAAATGGCTAGTTTTTTTGAAAATAATATTTAAATTATTAATTTATTAAAACCAAATATTACTAGTTTTTTAAAAATAATATTTAAATTGTGATATTAGTTTATTAATTTATTAAAACAAATATTAATAAATAATAGTTATCTCGGATGCAGGTGCATAGGTCAGATGATCGGAGGATGGCGACGGAAGCAGTAGGCGCATGGTGTACGCCTCGTGCCACCTGGTTCCACCTGCAGATGGCATTCAATTCTCTGCCAAGTTCATTCAAAGCCGAGCTCTCTTGGTTTGACATTCCCCACAGGTTCTCCGACTTTAAGTCGATGGCGCATATCCATCGCAGATTTGTTCCCTCCTCTCGCATTTTCGGCCTCCACACAGGTGCAGAGCTCTGTCCGGTGGAGGTTTCAAATATCCAAGGTATTTTGGCTCGTGATGCTCCTTCTGTTAAGATTCTACTGGAAAGTCTCTGCCCATTCAGCATCCTCCTCCCATGTAAGCTCTCCAGCTCTCCTAATTCTCTGTTAATCAAGTCAATTCTCCCCCTTCTCGTTGATCATGTTCAGCCCAGTTCTGTTGTCTGCTCTATTCTCCATCCTCTGGGCATAATGACCATCCTGAGACAGAGAATGGGTTGCCGCAGAGGAGGCGTTCGTGGTCGGCCCCTGCGCCATGCCTCTACCTCCTCCGAGGATACCACAACTGAAATTCCGCCTGTTCGTGGTCGTGGCCGTGGCAGGCGACAATGGACTACAATTTCGAATCCTCATCATTCTCATGAGCACTCGGCCCGCTTTCAAATCCCTTGCAAGCTAAGCAACCACTCCTTCGTCGCTACTATCACGATTGAGCTCAGTGAAGGCGACGCAGATGTGGCTGTTGCTACTCCGCATGATACTTTAGAGAAGAAGACGAATGATCTGCCAAGCACATCTCAGAATCATCGCCAGCAGTCTCAGGTACCTAAAAATTCTTTTCTCCTAGCTCAGCGGGCTATGGCGCACTCAAATCCTCTGGATGATGGGCGTCAGCCATATGATAAGGGCCTTTCCTCTAACGAGGATGACCTCTCCAGTTATGGTTGCCGAATTGTGGAAGAATCGCCCTCCTATGCTCACGATACCTGATCTGGATGTCGTCTTCTTTTGGAATCATAGTGTCTGGTCAAAGAACATGCTCAATGGTTTTTTGTCTCTGTTTAATGGTTCTCTGTCTATGTATGCAGTTCGCGTCATAGTTTTACTTATGTTCAGCAGTTTTGGAACCTCAGTCAGTAAGCGTTTTGTAATGACAGTTTGGGTTTAGTCTCAGGTAGTCTGGTTTCTAGTTTTTCAAATCCAGCAAGCGAGACAGCCAATATCCTAGCTAGACCTCAAGAGGCTGTCGCTTCTTTGTAAAAATTTTGTATCATTAATAGAAATAGTCTGATTCAAAAAAAAAAGAAACGATATATTAAACAGATAGTTTTTAAAATAAATAATTAAAATCAAACTTTAAAAAAATGGGAGTCAAAAATTATAAAAACGAGTGAAGAACCCTAATGAGCAATATTTGAATAAATAAAATAACCTACCTAGAAATCAAAATCAAAATAATTAAAAATAATTAATGGAAAAATAAATAGAAATAAAACAAAAATACACACAAGTCAAAAATAAATAATAGTATAAATAAATAAATAAAAAACAGCAAACGAAATATATATATATTATATAATAGTATATATATCATACTATATACTATCTCCAAGGAAAAATAATCAATAAATGAAAATAAATATATATAAATAAAAATAAAATAGAAATAAATAAATGAAACAGAAACATACATATTACTAATAATATATATATCCAAGGAAAAATAATACATACATAAAAAGGGGTCAACAATAAAATATCGAGCTCAGACTCATTAAACAAATAACAAAAATATTAAAAAGAGTTAAAGAATGAATAGGATGATAAAATACATAATAAATAAAAAACACGAAGGATCGAGAAAATAAACTCTAATGAAGAATAAATCAACAACAAACTCTATAAAAAGGATGCCAATACCTACAAAAACAAAATCTAGGAAGACAAGACAGGGACCCAACTTCTACTAATATTCCAACCATCATCTCTATTCAAATTATTGGGTCTTTTTTCAATTTCTAGGGCTCCCTCAATTTACGATGATGAAAATGACTAACCTTAGCAACAACTTAGGCATCCTCAATGCAGATGTGATGCTTAGATTTATCTGCATGTTTCGCCAAAGCAGAGGAGCAAGTCTTGCCATGCTTGATGTTAGCAGCATGCTCACGAATCCTTTGATTAATCGAGCAACCAATCTCACCAATGTAGGGATGCCCACAAGAGCATGGGATAATGTAAACACCCTTCATATTCTTGGGGTCCACTGGGCCTTTTTCAGGTCTAAGGGAGCTCTATATGGCATTTAAAGGTCAAAAGGTTCAAGCCACCTTATGCTTTCTTAGGATCCTTGCAATTTTTTTATTTTTTTAATGTAGATATTGGCATCATTTTTATAGTATTTGTTGTTGATTTATTCTTCATTAGAGTTTATTTTCTCAATCCTTTGTGTGTTTAATGTATTTTATCATCCTATTTATTCTTAACTCCTTTTAATATTTTTGTTATTTGTTTAATAAGCCTGAACCCCATATTTTATTGTTGACCCTGTTTTATTTATTGATTATTTTTCGTTGGATATATATATGTTTTTGTTTTTATTTATTTATTTCTATTTTATATTTAT